>APFE031676077.1:42750-94399 GCA_000404065.3 Pinus taeda | reverse complement strand
CAGGCACCCCAAACACCTGAAAGCGGTGTTAGAAGATCTACCAGGGTAAGTAGACCCCCTGAACGATACTCTCGTTCATTATATTATTTATTGTTGACTGATTCCGGTGAACCCGAATGTTATGAAGAAGCAATGCAGGTTGAAAGCAGGAAGAAGTGGGAGGTAGCCATGGAAGAAGAGATGGACTCCTTAATGCATAACCAGACTTGGGATTTAGTCAGGTTGCTGCAGGAAAAATTACATTGAAGAATAAATGGGTTTACAAGTTGAAGGAAGAAGATGGAGGAAAATAGAGGTACAAAGCTAGACTTGTGGTGAAGGGGTTTGCACAGAAGAAAGGCATTGATTTTGATGAAATATTTTGTCTGTTGTTATTTTAATGACTTCAATCAGAATATTTTGAGTCTTGTAGCAGCTGAAGATTTTGTCTTGAGCAGTTAGATGTAAGGACACCTTTCTCCATGGGGATTTGGAGGAGAGATTATATGCAGCAGCCACAAGGATCATGAAGTGGAAGGGAGGAGACAATTGTGTGCAGGTTGAAGAAGGGCTTTGTTATGGCTTAAAAACAGCTCCAAGGCAGTGGTATCTGAATTTGACAAGTTTGTTGTCTTGAAACAAGGTTATACTAGATGTCACTCTGTCATGTGTTTATCTGAAAAAGCAAGTTGATGCAGCTAGTATGTATATTGTTATTGCATGTAGATGACATGCTTGTTGCAGGATCTAACATGCAGGAAATAAATGTGCTCAAAAGAAAATTGACAAATTCATTTGCAATGAAGGATTTGGGAGCTGCAAAACAATCCTTGGTATGAGAATAACTAGAGACAGGAAAAATCGTAAATTAACATTGTCTCAGAATGAGTACATACAAAAGGTGTTGAAAAGATTTAACATGCACAATGCAAAACCAGTTAGTACACCTTTTGCTAGCCATTCAAACTTAGTAAGGAAATGTGCCCAAAGACCCAAGAAGACATGGATTATATGTCTAAAGTTCCATATGCATCAGCAGTTGGAAGCTTAATGTATGCAATGGTCTGCACAAGGCCTGATCTTGCACATGCAGTGGGAGTTGTAAGTAGGTACATGAACAATCCAGGAAAGGAACATTGGATGGCAGTGAATGGATTCTCAGATATTTGAAAGGTACCACAAATCAAGCATTATGCTTTGGTGGTTCAAACATTTCTCTACAGGGATATGTTGATGCAAATATGGCAGGTGACAGAGATAACAGGAGGAGCACTACAGGATATGTATTTACTGTTGGTGGCACAGTTGTCAGTTGGGTTTCAAAAATCCAAAGAGTTGTTGCACTTTCAACAACAGAAGCAGAGTATGTTGCTGCTACAGAGGCAAGTAAAGAAATTATTTGGTTACAAAGTTTTATGGGTGAATTGGGTAAGGAGCATGATATGGGCACGTTATACAGTGATAGCCAAAGTTCCATTCATCTTGCAAATAACTCAGCATTACATTCCAAGACTAAACACATACAGCTCAAGTACCATTTCATACGATCAGTGTTGGAAGATGGAGAGTTAACGTTGGAAAAGATACACGCTAACCAGAATCCTGCAGACATGCTAACAAAAGTTGTAACCAGGGAGAAACTGAGACCATGCTCAGTTTCAATTGGTCTTCAAGGATGACAATGAAGATGAGAAACAGCCAGGTTCAAAGAGGAGTCATTGTCCAGCAAATGAAGCAATGGTGGAGTTGCTACAATCATTCTCCAAGTGGAAGATTGTTGTGTGTGGAGCATGATTATTCAGAGGTCTTTGTTTCAGTTGGATGTATACCCCAAGAAGTTTGTACACCCCTCCACGCAGGGGGTGTGGGGGGGAATTGTCCCCCTGCGAGGGTCCGGGGGCCAGCGATCCCCCGACGGGGGCTCGGGGGCAGCGCCCCCAAAGCCAAAAATAGATGTAAAATTGCCTTGTAAAAGTATAGTAATTTCTAGTCAATCTGGGTCGTTCATTAGGCGGATGATCTAACTGTCAAACTTATGTTTAGTTTGGTATTTTTTGCCCTAGAATGCAACCCCTCTCTTTGTATGAGGGCATTGTATTTGAGGTTGTGATATAGATGTGTATTCTCTGAGCGAGAAACAGAGAGGTGAGACTGTGAGAGAAAACAGAGGATATTACATCGGATCTGTTCTAGGTTGTGTCTTTTCATTTTGCTGGATAATAGAAAGGAAGGATTGGCTATTCGGGGTGGACGTAGCCCAAACTGGGTGAACCACGTATATCTGTGTCTCTCTTGTTTTATGCATTTTCTATGTTTATATTTCTGCAATATTTTATGTGTTCCATTGCTCCGTAATATATAATTTTATAACATAACAATTCTCAACTCTCTCACAAGTACAAGAATCCCATTGGTATGTATGAGTACTTAAAGAGATGAAATGACCAAATTTGATGCAATAAAGTGAGTCAACGTACACCACTTTCGAACACCCTCCTTGCATAAACATGAAAGTTCAAGAATGAAACATGCATGCAAATCTGTAGTTGAAAATTGCCATCTTTGTTGCATCTAAGTGAGTCACCATAACTCTACTTTTCCAACATATTTCTTCATTCAATATGCAACATACTTTTAGGAGAAAAGAAATGCATCCAAATAACAAGGAAATGCATCAATAAGGTAATATTTGCATCAATTATCAAAAGAAATGCAAGGCCTTAATTGGTTAAGAAATCTAACCATCTCTTTCCAAACCATTTCAATGGCGCTTCTTTCAGTTGCACTTCATCATGTGTATCATCCTGACCCACATCAATTATGGAATCCTCTTTTCCATTCTTGCCAAAACCTCTCTCCACCTTCTTCAAATGTCGTGGATGGCTTATTAGATGTAAAGTCCAACACGTGTCTACAAGATGACCCTGCATATGGAAATGAGTGCAAAATAATTGCATCTTCTTTTCAACATGGTTTCCATTATCCAATGGACCTTTGGCATTATGTTTCTTTTGTTTTGAAAGTTTCATGTGTATGGCAATCATCTTCCAACACCTAGAAACAATATGGTTATTCAAACCACAAAAGGAACATGTAAATTTTCTACAAATCTTATGTGAAGATTTACCATGTTTATCATAATCAAAATAAAATTGGTTAAAGGCATATTTATACCTTGCACATTCACCTTTGTCACCTTCTTGAAGAGGTGAATTTTATGAGGTAGTGTCTCTATTCGGAATACCAACAATGGTTTCATTGACTTTAGAGTTGTCAACATCCTCTTGTTTTCCATTTCCACTAGTTGCATGCTTATGAGCATCTTCTTGCAAAGTAGGTATAAATATTTTGAATTCTTCATGGACACAAACTTTACAAAATTGAGATAATGAACATGTAATGAAAGTCCTCCTTGGAAAACCTTCATGTGCTCCTTGGATTTGGAGCATTCTCCATCATGTTTTCCATAACCAAGACTCAAATACATAGGGCTTTACTCAACAACAATTGGCTCAACTATACTTTGTGCATGTTTGTCAAATCCTTTACCTTCATAACCCATCTTCATCAATAATTTGGACCCTATTCCTTTAGCGCATCTTTCAAAAGCACAAAAACATTAATTTTGAGAGGAAATTGAAGATAAATTTGAATTGCATACCTCATTTTCATGCACATACTTGGCTAGGGTTTCCTTGGTATCATGGAGTTGAATCTCCATCTCATGCATCTTTTCAAGAAGCTCTTGCTTCTCCTCCTTCATGGCCATCAACTCCTATTGAAGTATAGTGTTCTCCTTCATATCTTCATTCATCTCTTGCACCATATATCTCATGATAATAATCTCTTGCAATATCTCTAAATCAAAGATTCTTGCTAAGGAATATGGATTAGAAACATCTCTTGTTGAATCTGCCTTCACATAAACTTGTACACACTTAAATTCTCCTTGCACAAATACAAAACCAATAGCTAATTTTCTAGCTAACCTTGGAAAACTATCTCAGGGTTAAAATGAGATAACAAGTGCTATGATACCAACTTGATCTGAAATTTTGGGAAAACTTGTTAATGCTATGCAAGCTCCCTCATCAGTATTGAAGATGTGTTTAGGATCGTCTCAAATTAAACAAAATGTGAGGAATTATGTGTCAAGTGTTGAGTGTCTTCAGTGAGAAATTTATGAGATTAATTAGCTATTTAAATTATATATATTATATAATATATTATATAATATATATATAGATATAAATTAAAACACAGCAAACTCATAACGCAAAGCTAATAAAGGATTTCCCCCTCCTAGGCTACATCTCCTTGGATTTGCTTCAATGGCTTTGCCCTCTTTGGGTTAATGGTCACTTCTCTGATTAGATGTACTTGTAGTGCTCCAATGGCTTTGTAACCTACTCCATTAGATTCAAAAGACCCAAAAACCCCAAAAATGACTCTCCAACCGCCGTAATTGGACTTCAGCTGATCTAGGCTTGACCTCCTCTCCTGGTGGCCCTCAGCTTCCTTAAACTTAAACGTAGAAAAATAATGTGCATAGGTATATTTCTACCTCTACAACCTATTCCATTGTGTTTAGAGCATCCAAATCATCTAGGAATGACTCTTTCTGAGCCAAAATTGGTCGAATTTAGCCAAAGTTATGGCCTCTTCAATTTTCCCTAGGAAAACTCCACCAAAACTAGAGAAACTCCAGTTAACTCCGCCAAATTTGGAGTAGTTCCAGATTTAGCGGAACCACCAAAAATAATTCCAACCTAAATATGAAATCAATTAATTGATAAGCTCAAATTAATTAATACTAACTCCACTTAGCGCATTTAATGGTGCGGTTAGTGTTAAGCACATGTTAGTGGTTTCGCAGTTATGGTGAAGTAAAATTCTAAGTGCACACACAAACAATTCTTCTAGCCTGATGGCGGGTCTAGCCACAAAAAATAAATTCTATGGAATATTTCCTTAGGTTATAACCAATTAAGAGGGCCTACCTCTTAGTATGCTTAACCCATTTGGTGATGACCTTGCTTGCTTGCTCCAGCTATCTCCTGTTTCCTTCTTCGAACACTTGAAACCAGTAAACGACAGCAAACAACAACCGTGATAATAGACAAATTGTAATTCAACCTACTTAACAAGTCAAGAAGCATTAAGCCATAAACATGTGAGATGACACATTATGTAGGAAATCAATCGATAGTTGCATAAGTATTAAATCAAGAAGAGATTACAACCGTTGTCTTGACGTTTTTGTTCTCTTCCAAAAAAATTGAGGTCCCCACACACTTCCGTTAGCATTCCATGACGGCCTCAATAATTATAGTTTTAAGGCTCTTCCCTTTAGTCTTCACACTAAACCAAATTCACACTTCTCCCTCACACACAACTAGAGAGCTACAATTATGAATAACTTGTTGATTACTCCAAACTTAATTAGCACTAGCACACCAACATTAACACTAGCTTGTGCTTGGGAAAAAGGGAGGTTTATATAGCATGAATGGATGGGAGATGGTTCCTCTTCTAATGGGAGAAATTCTTATCTCTTGAGGTAGTTCCATCCTAATAGGGGAAAAGAGCCCAAACTTAAATCCTTGACTCCATCCATCCCAACCATTTACCAGACTTCTATTATGAAGCTTCTAGCACTGAAAGCTTCGCCTTCTTATTTAAAAACTTTCCAAAAAGGATTGGCGCGATTGGAACAAGGCTCAGTCGCTCCGGTCAGCGCTAGGGACAGTTATAATCCCTACATATCAGCACGAGTAAAGCAATGGTCATTAGCGCCAATCTTGTAAACTGGGAAAAATAGAAGATTCGTGGGAAATGATGCAAAAGGGAATTGATCTGCTCATGAAGAGGGACACAATGGGAGTTTCTTCATGAAGGGGAAGCATGTAGGGTTCATTATATAGGTCCTCCAAGATCATGGAACGGGAAGTACAGGGATATTGACAAAATGTTGTGTAACAGATTCCCCATAAAGCGTGAAGGCCGAACTAGAGTGAGGGATGAAATTCTTTATGAATCAGTGCGGGGAACCGTAGTCTGTCATCAGAAAACCTACAAGCAAGTGTAGATACATATACATAACTGAAAACTTTGTTAAATGATACATGAATCATGGTATGGATGCAGCCATCCAAAGAAAGATCATGCAAATGGATCTAGGTATGAGCGTAGCCATCTGCTAAAGAGGATCATATCGAAACCAAGGTATGGTCATAGCCATCCAATGATGAGAAGGATGGCATATGACAACTCATGGTATGGTCACAGACACCCATATAAAAGAGACATGTATATCAACATGATCATGTCACATCGCCTTGAAACCTTAACTTTTGTAATCCGAGCCTAGGGTCTTGTGCTCCAACATGACTTGATCAAAGTACAAATTCTAACATGTGAATAGATGTGTTCACATCGAACATGCTAGAAAATCGATTGATTACCAGCCAATGATGTAAACTGTTAACAAGTGCGAGAGAAACCACAAATAATGACAATGGTCCTCCAGGTACTATCAGCACAATTCATGGAATGTGAATAAAGGAACTAAAGTTGAACACCCATGAAATCACCCGATTGAAGGCCAATGATGTGAACTTGTCGTCAAGTGCGAAGAAATTTCCATTAAAGCATGCAAGCTCTAAGGTACTGGAAAGGAGTCTCTCCGTCAACTTCCCAGATAATGAGCTGAAGTTGACAAGAAGTGACCTTATCGAAGGAGGGCCATAATGTATCCCACATCATCAACATGAGACAAAGGGACGCAAAATTATTTTGGATGATACAGAGAGTTAGGGGTAAGTGTAATCGTAGAAGGACAAATCTTGAACATATCGGTGACACGACTAGAATTTTGGAAACTTTTGGATCCATAGGATCAGTGGTCATGATGATGTGGCAGAGATCAAATGGAAGGAAAAAATAAACAGCCCAACCCAAGAAGGTCGAAGATGAAGTGAGGATATCCCAACCCGACACGAAGCAGAAAGTGTCATGTTCAAGAGTGAGTTTCCGACACAACTGATTCAATTTCAAAATTTCCCCCACCATTTCTAGCAGGTACCCCAATTATTTTTTAATCATGAGCTTGAAGGGGATTGCATGTGCTTGCACTATAATTCCATACTTCATATGAATTTGACCTAGTAAGTTTAACGAGCCCTAGGAAGGAGAAGCTCATGTTCATCATGGTGACAAATCTGATGTCGTTTGTTGGACACCTAATCCTCTATGGGTTAGTGTGGAAGTGGAATAGACTAAGGAAGTCCAAGAGACCTTGGGATGTGGAACCCAATGATCACATCATGTACTATAAATGTATATCATTTGTTAATAAAAATGTACTCGCATGTTTTATCTTTCATATTATGTTGTTGCCATGTGTGTGTTTAACATGGTATCAAAGCAGACGATATCCTGGCCTGCTCATATTTGAGCCACTAATTTTTGTGGTCTTTCTCTGTTTGTTCTTCAAACCTGAGCGTTGGGTGTTGGTTGGAAGGGTAATTACTTTTTGTGATGGTTGTTGCTCTTAATATGTGCATTGTATGTGTTGAAGATTAAGGCTCTATTGTAGACAAAGAAACTGGTTTTGTGTATGGCTCATTGATTCATTTGTGTGCTCACTTGGAGCTATATTGGTGTTAAATGGTTCTCTTCATTTGTGCATTGAATGCATTGAAAACTGTGATTAAAGTTGCCTACTATTAAAGCTCAGTGTTGAGTTGGACAACCTTCATGTGAGTTGATTGAGGTCTAACAATCCTTTGCATAACGTATCTGTGCCTTCTCTGCCACACTGCCAATCAGTTCTGACCTTCTGGTCCATATATTCTCCTATTTCATTGTTGTGCAGAGAAACACTCCTTCACTTAGTGTTATTTGTGCCATTTCTATCCTCCCATTCTGAATGTGCCCAGTTGTTTCATTCAATCGTTTCTCTATGATAACCAATTTATAGTGTCTGCGCCATTAAACTTTCATCGCTCTTGCTGCGGGTTGTCTTCACCTTTTAAGTAGGGACTTCAGCAGAGCTACTGGTTGCTTGAAAGTAGTTAGGCAAGGCAGAAATTTGCAAATACCAAGTCAATATCATCTTCGCAATTCTTTGGCGAGAACAAGAATACAGTCGATACATAAACTCATGTCCGCTTGCAGAAGTTTTCTGGGTCATCGGGCATATCAAGCAACGAGCTTTTTGGACATGATGAGTATGATTCTCCTCTGGACATGACAGTAAGTGAACTTATTACAAGGATTTCATTACAGGCATATCGAGACTTATCAACCCTAAAGAACATAGCTGGTGAAATTGGGAAGAGGAATAATTTGTGAAGGAAATGAAGCATTTTGAAGCGTTTCTCATAAGTTGCTCCAGTGGTTTGTAGGCTGCACCGGAGGATGCAATTGGCATGCGCTAATTCACTCTTGTAATGCATTGAACGCTACATTGAACTCCTGAGTCCTGTGTATGGTATTGAACTATGGAATTCGTGTGATTGAACCATTGATAGTCCATCGAAGTATGTATGGTATTGAACCATCGATAGTCCATGCATGATAGGTCATCATGTATGAGGGAAGCGGTGTGAACCATCTCCAGCGCACAAGCCATCAGCAAAACCTGCTCTTTGGACCCTCCCACCACCTCACACGCCGCATTGCATATCATCGGTGGACCTCTCTTCGCCTTCTCTGCCAGTGCCAAATAGTGCATCGACGCATAGTCCTTGTGTGTGGTGCTCTGTGGTATTCATATACAAGCCTCATAGAACGTCAATATCCATTATTTTTTTTCATAATTACATTCTTTAAAATTATAACGTTGTCTCTACTTCAAACTTTTGGTATTGTTTCAATTGTGTTTCCCTAGTTACCTCCTCCTAGCATATAATTCTCCACACCAACTCTATTTGAGCATATGTTGCATTGTCTCATGTTGATTCTTTGTGTCTATTGCTGGACCTGGGCATTCTCTGAAGCTATATGTTGTGTGTTCAGTTACTTTTGATAATTATACACTGGTCATATATGCATTGAGTCAAAGCAGTCAGACCCTTTGTATTGTGTATTGATTCATGTGTTGGTGTTAATAGCTCAGTGTGTTAAAGTTTGGCTATTTACTTGAAGCTCTTGATTTTGGTGCTCCACCTCACAGAGGTATTGCCTATGGGCTTGATCGTTTGGTTATGATTTTGGCTGGTGAAAGCTCTATCAGAGATGTTATTGCATTTCCAAAGATAACTACAGCACAATGTTCTCTGACAAAAACACCATCAAGAGTTGATCCAAAGCAGCTTCTAGAACTTTCCTATTCCTTTGAGAAGTTTACTGACTAATGAAGCAGGTTAAGCTGGTTGCCTAGTTTACAGTTTTTTAACGGTACAGATGGGTATTTTTGGCATATCAATGTGCTAGGCTTGGTAGCAATAATCCACACATCCACGCATAGTTTTTGCTAGTGAGATCTATCTTACAATGGCAGTGCATATTTTGTTGGTTAGTTTTGGCTTCTACTCTGATTAATTGAAGAAAGGAAGCTCAAATCAGATCCTGATATACCATTACAAGCAATTTTGGAAAGTATCAATGTCATGAATATGTTAACAATTGGAACAACTTATGTCATTCTAAACTCATATTTCTAGAACAAATGAGGCATATAAATTGCTCTCTGCTATTGTGAAAATGCACTTAAAATAATTGTTCTTGGACAAAAGATAAATAGTTTCATTTCATGGAGAAAAGATGATTATTTCCTATAAGGGCTGATAGAGACACCACAAGAGGCACTTATCAGTGATGGCCTCCTGAATGTGCTAAGTTTTTGTTCTTAGGATGCATGATTTTTTAGTGTTTCCATTCACTATAGTCTTGCTTATTTTATATGAAGAAATTGATGATATTGTAAGCACTTGTTTTGGAAAAACTTGTAACAAAGTTTCACCCCAGGGTTTCAGAGGTAAGCACTTCATCATCTACCATTTCAAAATTGGAAAATGTAAGGTGCTTCTTATGTGCTTTCAGCTTTGCATTTTATGAGATTATGTACATATTTGTAAGCCACCTTTTATGTGAAAAATTGGGGACTGTTTATATTCTTTAAAGTTGCAGCAATTTGGCATTATTTAGGAGTTCAGTGGAAATTGTTTCAGGCCAATACTATCCTTGGTAGATCGAATTGGTGTATTTTCTTAAAGGTTGTTCATATCAGAGATTGATTTGAAGTTGTTGCCATAAGTTTATATAAAAGAGCAATTGGTGTCCAACTTTTCCTCATTGTTGTACTATTTTTTGAGGTTAAAAATGGCTCCAATTGGTGCAATATTAGAGTTACTGGACAATCTAATACTCTCTACTACGGATAATACAGTCAAAATCAGGAAGGATTTTCTCACTGATATTCATAATTGTTTACAAGTACATGAAAAGATTGACTTTTTACAGCTTGAATCTCAGCTTTAGCAAGAAGAATTAAAACAAAGGAATCATCATTATGAACCTGTTTCTGTTTAGAACATTGAGAAAGTAACCCATCAGCAGCATGTCAATAATGTTACAATTCATTCAGATTTAGTATCCAATAAAGTAGCAAGGTTACAGGCAGATGCAGAAGTTCAGCTTGCACTTCACAAGCCCATCATCAGACCTTGGGAAGAGCTTATCCACTACAAGCACAAAACTGGTCTTGGATATGACAAGGACTTGTCCTTCCATATTCCAGACTACTCCAAACCAATCCAATTTCGAAGTGTTGGATTTCTTCAGGATGATTCATCTTCACCTTCTCCTCATGATAGTTCACCTCCAACTGTTCCAGATTCTGACCCCCTTCCACAGCAACAGATTGTGAAATGCAAACACTGTGACCAAGTTGGCCATCGAAAAGATCATTGTTTTGATCTTAATCCATGTGAGCACTGTCATAAAACCACCCATTCTTCAAACAGATGCTTCAAAAACAAACCTCCTACAAGAACAAAGATTCATCTTGGATGTATCACTTCTTGGCAATGGGCATCAATATCCAAGAAGATATTTCAATCACATGTCAGAACTTGTTCTAGAGTATTGAACAGTCTTGCAGTTGAGTTTTCTCCATCATCTCACCTTGTATCTGACAGGGGGGGAAATGATGGTCATCTAAAAGCTTCAAAGTCACATCAAGTGACCCTGAGCCACAACCTGCCACACCAGTTTCAAAGTTGTAGCGAGAGACAAATATTCGCCTGAGCATGCCTTCAGTTGGTAATGCCTCTTCAAAGAATCTGGGACACTTCCTCTAGCATAAGACTTCATCTTCTTGCCAGTTTTAGAAGAATTCCAAGAATAGAATTGGGGACACTTCCTCTAGTAGAAGACTTCAGCTTCTTGCCAATTTCGGAAGAGTTCCAGGAATTGCATTAAGAATTCCAGAGTTGATGGTCATCTTTAAACCATCATAGGTTGAGACCTCCCTTTTTAGGTTGAGATTCTCCCTTTATGCGGGGTGAGACCTCCCTTTCATGGTTGAAGGTTTCCCTCTTCAAAACATCAGGAGCACTTCCTCTAGCAGAAGACTTGAGCTCCATGCCAGACTTGGAAGAGTTCTAGGAACTGCACTAAGCGTTCCAGTGTTGGTGGTCATCCTTAAACCACCACCCTTATACCAACATTTCAGAGAGCACATTCAACCTAGTGCTGCCATGCATTTTTTTCACATTTTGTATTATAGTTGTCTTCTTGGACTCATACAAAACCCTTCAGATTAAGGGGGGAATGTTGGATACCTAATCCTTTATGGGTTAGTGTGGAAGAGGAATAGACTAAGGAAGTCCAAGAGACCTTGGGATGTGGAACCCAATGGTCACATCATGTACTATAAATGTATATCTTTTGTTAATAAAAAATGTGCTCTCATGTTTTATCTTTGATATTATGTTGTTGCCATGTGTGTGTTTAACATCGTTGTATGTTTTAACGAGTCTGACAAAGTGAAACTTGGTATCTTTTTCACGTTTAGAGAGTTTGAAAAAGATACGGAAAAGAAAACTCCACATGGTCCCTTTTCGTACATGTGTGTCTCTCGAGCCCGAAAAGGTAGAAAATGATACTCGAGAGAACCGCTTGACCATTTCAGTCAAGGAGTACCTTTTTCGTAAATAGTTCATCCCAGCCCAAAAAAGGGGTAAACATATACTGGGTAAACAATGTTTCGCATCCTTTAACGAATTCAAAATGATAAGAGCTTGGAAATATTTTCGTGTTTAAAGGGTTGGAAAAGAGCTTGAAAGAGGAAACCCCATTTTTATTCTCTTTAACGAGTCAAAAAGGGAAAAATACTCGGCAATCTTTTCATTTTTTGCAAGTCAGAAAAGAGCTTAAAGGTGACTTGTCTTGGAGGAATGAGTGGTATAAAGGGTAGAAATTGGTTTCGGTTATGGTGGAACTACTCAAAACATGTAATAGTCAAGAGGTTGGCTAATAAAAACACTCATCGTTGTGGTCCCTCAGGAAAGGAAAAACAACCAAGTGAAAGCATATGATCGGCCAAAGAGATGGTGGCGATGGAATGAAACAATCAAGGCTCATCTAGCAGAAATCAGTTGATTAAAACGGAAATCACAAGATGTAAATGGGGCATGGGTTCATTTTTACACAAGCTTGAACCATGGAGAACTCTACTTGGATTTGGTTTCACGTTTACACAAGCTTGAAACGAAAAACTATGCTCGAATAAGTTTGCATGCCTCCAACATAATGACTCAAAACGAGGTACATGCCCCCCAAGCTTCATTGCATTCAACTATGTGGATGGATGAAGGTTCACTTATGAGATCTAGGAAAGACTCAATTTGGAAAAGGGATTTGTTTCATTTTTTAACGAGGTCGACACAGTAAAAGAACTATCCTCGAAATCTGTTTCATTTTTTAACGAGTTTAATAGAGAAAATAACTATCCTCGTACTTCTTGATTACTTTTTTTAACAAGCTTGACACAAGACCAGGAACTATGCTCCGTGACCCTTGTTTCATTTTTTAATGAGGTTGACACAAAACACAGAACTATCCACATACTCTGTTCATGAACCATACGAGAACATGGCTCCCAAGAGGTCTTCATTAGACAAAAGAACCACACTCTAGGGGGAAAACATGTCAATTTGTACCATAGACAGATCGGGTTCCAATGACCCCAGTACATAATATACTATACCATCTATGTGATCATCAACAGGCGCAAGGACAAAACAGATATCCACATAATTGACCTATGGTGAGGAAGGTACTGGTTGCAAACAAGAGCCGATAGGGGACAATGATTGCAAAGGAGGTTCCTGGTGACCAATCAACGACAATTGATCAATGGTCACTATTCTCCCTTCATGCAGAAAACAAACCACATGGAAAAGTAAAGAAACAAGAGCTCCCATGACATAAGCATAGTCTCATCCAAGGAGAAGATTGAAATCTAACGAACCTTGGACTACCGTCATGTCTATACAGATGGTCTTTCCTCCCAAAGTAATAGGGAATTTTGAAAGGATCCCTAAGGGATGACTGGTTCCTCTGTTGAAAGCCAACAGATTCTGGGTCATAGGCATAAGTTGTGTGGAACCAAACGCTTGCCAAGTAATAGAAGACATGATACTAATATATGCACCTTCATCTAATATAGTGTCGTGTACTACCATATTCTAGGCTTGTATTGTAATCTGGAAAGGTACATAAGATGGGAGGTGGAAAGAAATCAATGGCCCCTAATCAAAAGAGACGATAGAACTACTTGGTGGGGGTATCATATGATTGTCCCCATGTTGTACAGGAATAGGAGAAGGATTGTCCTGAACAACCGGGACGGGAGGGTCACACTTCAATTCATGAGAATCTGAGGAGACCAGAAGAAAATGAGTAGTATGATCACCACTCTCTTCCAGAACGGAGTGAGAAATTAGAGGCGAAGCCAAGTTGACAATGTTTTCGACCAATGGTTGGTTGGGAATAAACACAAGAGAGTCATGCTCAAGAACAGCAGGATCGGAAAGAGATGAATTGAAGTCAATCTCTTTACCAATCAGGATAGCTTCAAAATAAAGCCTCTAACAACCAACAGGAAGTTGGGGTTGAGGAGCTACAAGGTTTTACAAAACTTTGGAAGCTTTATCCATAAGGGGACAAAGGTGAAGAAGATGCTCTCCTTCACATAACCTACAAGGGAATCTAATCTTTCTCTTCTTCTTACCATCACTAGCCAAGGGTGTAGAATCGACATGATCTCTAGAGGTCGATGGGGATGGTCGATCCAGATTTTGAGACCATGCCTCTAAGACTCTGGGAATGCTAGGATAGTCTCCAAGGATATGGTCACCCTTACACAGCTTTCAAGGCAATCTAACCTTCCGTGGAGGATCAGAAGGTTTGTTGATAGGAAGTGAATTTAGAGAAATAGTAGCACAGTTGGCCTCTCGCTTATCTGACTTCTTCTTCGTCTTCTTCTTCTTCCTCTTAGCCTCCTCGTTACTAGATTTGAAACTTTCACCAGGCAAAGTAGAAGAGGAGGGTGAAGAAATAAGGGAAGAAGGCAAGGGGTTAACCTTAGAATCATTGTGACATGATTCAAATGAAGGATATGGTGAGGGGGGAGTTGGGACACTCAGGATCACCAAGGTCAAAAATAACCAGAAAAGTAAACCAATGGTTAACCCAAGAAGGGACAACGTCACCACATAAGGAGCACCAGCGTTTCCAAAAGAAGGAAAAGGACCAGGATTACCATCTGAGGGGAATCCTTGATTGGTAGACTCTGGAAATGTTGCCCTTGGAATCGACCCTAAATAATCACTAAGGAAGATAAATTTAACCAGGAATATTTCATGGGTAGTTAATTTTAAGACACTGAAACAAAATTGTACCTTTTCATGTTTTGAGAGTCGAGAAAAGGGAAAAAGATGACTCTAGTCGCTTTCAAAGTTAACGAGAACGAAAGGACAAGTGCTCGATGATCTTTTAAATTTAAAGAGTCAGTAAAGACCAAAAATTACTACTCAGGGTACTCTAGGCATAAAGGATTACCAGGTAACAGTGAACTACAGAATACCTCCCAGCAAACTGAGAAGTACGAGCAAGCAATCTCCCCGAATGTTGTGTTTAGTGTATCACGTTTACAAGGAAGCAAACTCGGATTCCTATGGATAAAGGATTGCAACCTAGTGATATCTCCCTTTATATACTCGATGGTACGAGGAGCACAAGTCTGTACTATTATTGTCTAGCGCTGAAGTGAATGATAGATGCTAGGTTTAAAAACGTCGGAACACATCTCTACCCTAGACCTCTAAATATAAGTGTTAAGTTTCAATGCTTCCTTAGGGTAATTCAATAAATTTAACGGTTGATCTTGAATTACGTTTCAATTATAAGGCCCTATCATTGTCATATGAAAAAACTCCTACATGCAGCTATATGAGAAAAGAGATATTTCTTCGATGAAAGTTAACACTAATTGAAGGATAGAGAGCACATAATCAATGCAACAATCAAAGAATGAAAACTTTCACTCATGTATGTCCTAAATGCACTTGATCTTCCTATAACAACATAAGAAGTTTCATTTCATTTCAATGCTTATGATAATGCAATTCTAGCTTCTCAATAACGCTACTAATGCAATATTTTCGCTTAAGTAAACTAGAATGATGTTCTCCTTTTCATAAAATGAAAAATGAATCTTTCACATAAAGCACTTCAAATGAAAATTTTCGCAATTCTGAACAAACAAGCATCAATCAAATCCAAAGCATGATAAATGAAACTAAAAACAACTTCTTCCCTGAATCGAACCAACCAAACACATAAATGCTTCAATCGAGAAACTCAGCAATGTAATATATTCTTGGAAAGAGAAAAGAGACACTTGAAATAAGAGAACAAACGAGACTCTTTCACTCATTCAATTGAGAATGAAGCAATGAAGATGTTGCGACTAAAGATGGATCAAATGAAGCATCAAATTAGCAACTTGACACAATGAGTAAACAAACAAATGAATGGTAATTAAACTTGATGCCGTAGGTTCATAGAAACCATCCAAAAAACTCAAAAAAATCAAGCAATGTAACTTCAAGCCAATCAATCACTAGCATCCTAGTCACTTTTGGGAGGAAGAAGAGAGTTTGAGGGTCAATACACACTAGACTGGAATGGGAGAAATTCTGATTTTTTCTTAACTCAGAGACCGGAGCGACTGCCTAACTGACAACTAGCGTCGATTGGCATGACTAGCCAGTACTACAACTAGTGTTGATGGTTTGATCGGCACAACTACCTAACTGACAAGTAGCATTGATCGAGGGATTCAAAGAAAAAATAAAAAATAACATCACATAGGGCCAGATTTAACACATCAGATGGTGGGCTATACCTAGCAAGCACACAAACCAAGCTAAATGGAGCTCTCTAGTCATGGAGAACACAATCAGAATAAGCTTAGAGGAAGAAAACAAAAGAGCAAGACACTTTGGTCAAGATTTGGGGTTAACCCTAATCTTCACTTACAGGCATCGGCGAAACAGCTTAACTGACAACAAGCACTAGAAGGGGGTCGATGCGACTGTTTCTGAGCATATCACACTGATCGACGCGACTGTCAACGCAATAAGTGCGTTGAGCGAGGATGCAAACAAAAAATAAAAAATTTCAAAAGTTGAGACCAGACTTGCTATTGTGAATTTCAAACTCAAAGCAGTAAGCAAAGAAAAGAAGACAGAACTAAAGGGAAATGGCGAAACTAGAAAAGTTCACACAAAATCATGAAACTCCAAGATAACAAAGAAGGATGGGTTCCCCAATGGAGTTACCAATTTGTGTTGAAGTAAAATTCTAAGTGCACACACAAATAATTCCTCTAACCCGATGGTGGGTCTAGCCACAAAAAAGGCATTCTATGGAATATTTCCTTAGGTTAGAACCAATTAAGAGGGCCTACCTGTTAGTATGCTTATCCTGTTTGGTGATGACCTTGCTTGCTCGCTCTAGCCATCTCTCGTTTCCTTCTTCGAACACCTGAAACAAGTAAACAACAGCAAACAACAATTATGATAATAGAAAAATTGTAAGTCAACCTACTTAACAATTCAAGAAGCATTAAGCCATAAACATGTGAGATGACACATTATGTAGGAAATCAATCGATAGTTGCATATATATTAAATCAAGAACAGATTACAACTGTTGTCTTGACATTGTTGTTCTCTTTTGACAAATCTGGGTTCCCACACACTTATGTTAGCATTCTATGATGGCCTCACCAATGATATTTTTAAGGCTCTTCACTTTAGTCTTCACACTAAACCAAAGTTTCACTTCTCCCTCATACACAATTAGAGAGCTACAACTATGAATAACTTGTTGATTACTCCAAACGTAATTAACACTAGCACACCAACATTAACACTAGCTTGTCCTTGGGAAAAAGGGAGGTTTATATAGCATGAATGGATGGGAGATGGTTCCTCTTCTAATGGGAGAAGGTATTATCTCTTGAGGTAGTTTCGTCCTAATAGGGGAAAAGAGCCCAAACTGACATCCTCGATTCCATCCGGCCCAACCGTTTACTAGACTTTTGTTACCAAGTTTCTAGAGTTGGAAGCTTCAGCTCCTTATTTAAAAACTTTCCAAAAGAGGATCGGTGCTACTGGAACAAGGCTCAGTCACTCCAGTCGGTGCTAGGGATAGTTATAATCCCTGCATATCGGCGCGAGGAGAACAAGGGTCATTAGCGTTGGTCTTGTAAACTGGGAAATATAGAAGATTTGTGGGAAATGATGCAAAAGGGAATTGTTCTGCTCATGAAGAGGGACACAATGGGAGTTTCTTCATGAAGGGGAAGAATGTAGGGTTCATTATAGAGGTCCTCCAGGATCATGGAACAGGGATTACAGGGACAGTGACAAAATGTTGTGTAACAACAGTGTTGGTCACATGCTAGTGGTTAATGCTAGTGGTTACCTCCCCCAAACGCCATGGTTTATGTCATGAAATAAAATGTGCGCCCATTGTTTATTAATCTCAATGGTTATGGCATAATGGTAGTGCATGGGGCTTGTGTAGGCAAGGTCGCAGGTTTCATTCTACCAACCTACAAATAATTTTACCTGACCTTTGAGAGGGCACGTGGCAGCCTCCGGGCTTGCTATGTGTCAGCCTCTCATTGGTCCACCAAAACTGTCTTTGACCAATCAAATGCTGACACTTGTCACATCCCAATTGAGCCACCTATGGGAATATTCTTTTTGTTGATTGGGTTGTACAAATGCCTAGTCAGCATCCTAGTCAGCCTGTACCCAAAATTTCCATGTTTGACAAAATGGGCAGCAGGCTCTAACTTTCTCATACGAACTCTGTTTTGAGTGAAACAAGTTGCATTGGGAACGTATCATCGAGATGGATGCAATTGTTTAGGTTTTGATCGATTCTAAGCACTTTGATTTTTGAGCAAATTTTGCCCCTAATCCAGATTCCGATCAACTATTGATTCTTTGTTGACACATTTATCTAAATTTGTTTTTGTTTTCTTTTCATCCTTTAACTTTTGATTTTTGAAAGTATTTTTTGATAATTCTCTTTTAGGAGATCAATTTATTCACCTTTTCTCTTAAAGGACCTAAAGAAACGAAGGATATTAACAATTAGGTGGAATATCCCCTTCATCCAAGGAACCACAGACAAGCTTGCTTGCATTTTTAAAAGGAACTTTATGACCACTTTCAAACCTATTAACACCATTCGTAGCTCCCTCGCATCTGTTAAACATCCCATAGGCCCCTCTATTATAAAAGGTGTCTACCTAATCCCCCATGATTGGACTCCAAATTAGACATAAATTAAGACCCATCTCACCATCCTTCAACGCATTATGCATTAAATGACATATTTTTAACTTTAATATGGCGTTATAAAGGTTTAGAGATAATTGAATATTTGTGCCTAATATTATTTATTTTTGTAGAATATTGGGTAGATTATGAAGATTTGGAGGAGATAATGTAGGGACTTTCTCACTGCTACAGGAGGATAAATATTGGATAATAAATGAAAAAATATCTTGAAATCATTGACAAATTTTGGAGCTCCGGTGATTGAGAAAATCTAGGAATGTGTTCCATGTCATTTAATGCAAATTCCTAGTGTTGGGAACCATATCCATTATTTGAGGGATTTTCGAGAGGAAAGCTTCCTCCTTTGAAGAAGAATGCTTCCCCATAAATTTTAATAGACACCAATTCGGATTTTCCTCTAGGGGGGTGTATTTCTTAGTTTATTTGTGGAGAAAACTTGTTCTTTGGCAACTCCACTTTCATTTCTAGCAGGGATGTACTTGGATTGATTCAAATAATGAAGCTTGGTCTCATTTTTATAAAGCTTGGTTAATTCATATGAATCTTATTTTCCTTGGGCTTGGACATACCAGGAGCCTCATATCCCTATTGTATAATTTATTTATGTCCTTTGAATGTTTTTTTCACTTGCATCTCTTATTTTTGCATTTACTATTCAGGCATCTTTTGATGTAGGTTACATTGGTTAAATGATTGAAGTGAGTTTTTTTGCAGGTTATTTACAGAGTTACAATAATGATGCATCGTTAGAAAAACTTGGAAAATTCATCTTCATCATTGAGCTACTTGGATTGGGTTACTAGTTCAAAAATCTAGAATTTCTAGAAGTCCCTTGTAGCAAAATAGTAGTAATTTTATGCTATTTTTTATAGCATGTTAATGAATTTCATTTGATTTTATTCCACTTGTATTGATTCATAAAAACATTCAAATTAACAACAAAATTTACCCCATATTATTTTCACTTGATTTGGTTAGGCATTTAGTAGGTTAACTAGCTCACTAGTTCTTCAATTTCCAGTTTTTTATAGTAATTTTATGTTATTTTTTAGCACGTGTTGACAGGGTATTTTGGAGTGATTCTAATTGGAATAGATTACTATGACATCCTACTTAAGAAAAAAGAATTCATCCATTTTCATTTTATTTACTTGGGAATTCGACAAGATATCTCGCTCTTGCAGCAAAACAGGGCCTGCTGTATCACTCATGTAACATGTCTAAACTTGACTAGATTTGCTTCAAAAGCTTGGTTTTGGTCTCTTAGGTTGAATAATGACCCATAGGCTATGAATCCGTGATTGAGTAAGACAAAAATACCTCTTAATTCTTTACTCTTCTCCATTTCAATTCACCTCTGCAGTTTGCATTAATGGACAAATTCATGACTAGAAGAGCATAATGATGATTCATTTCTGCAAAAAGAGTAATATTTTCATTTATGCAATTAGTTTAGGCTTGGATTTCATGGCATTCACTTCATTGCACCAGATCAATGAAAGAATGACACATTACATGTTTCATATATAATTTTGATTCCTTTTAAGTTTATGAGCCCCGGGTTGATAATTTAAGTTGGCAGCCTTGGGAGTTGCAGCATTCTTGTTGCAATACTGAGGCTCATCACTGTTTGGAGTCGTTGTGAGGGAGGTGTCAAAATATGCATTGTTTCTTCCCTACTTGATTAATTTATTTTACTTTCTGCAAAAACACACAAAATTTGCATTAGGAATATTTCATTTCAAAAACAGAAAAATGCATTACATTAGTGTTTTCATTTTAAAAAATAATAAAAACAAAAAAAATCTTCAATACCACACCCCTATTTGAACACGAGGTGTAGT
Source organism: Pinus taeda (assembly GCA_000404065.3). NCBI lineage: Eukaryota > Viridiplantae > Streptophyta > Pinopsida > Pinales > Pinaceae > Pinus > Pinus taeda. The sequence continues at coordinate 73,680 of APFE031676077.1, read as the reverse complement.
AAGAACCACATCACCATACACTTTTGGAGGTAGAAAAGAAGGTAAAATAAATGGATGGAGATTATGACAATGAGGAATATCCTCTTGGATTTTCCATTCAAAATACTGGTACCAGTGTTCATATGAAGAACATCCCTCCTTCTTTACTTCCCGACTTCCATGGTATGAGATCAAAGGATCCGAAAACCTTTCTCTTTGAATTTGAAATCCTTTGTATATCTTATGGTTACTCAATAAACACTCAAAAGGTGAGATTGTTTCCAACAACTATGAAGGATAGAGTTCTTAAATGGTTCATGAGTTTAGGGAATAATTCAATAAGATCATGGAATGATATGCAAAGTATATTTCTAGAAAAATATAAAGATCATGATCTTAAAGAAAAAATCTTTAGAATGACTCAGAAATAAGATGAGAGCCTTGAGGATCTAATAGAGAGATTCATGTATAATACTAAGAGGGAAAAATTACATCATTTAGGATTTGACACAATAAAAACTTACTTAGAACAAATAGGGATGAGTGGATTGATCTCCTTAATCTCATGAGTAGAGGTGATGTATACCAATTATCATTTGAATAAATTTGTGAAACATGCAAACACATATCAAGAGGAAGGGCAAGAGTAAGCAAATCAGCATCAAGATTCGTAAGTCAAGCTAAACTTGGAAATTTGTTTGATAACTTTAAATATAAATTCTTAGCATTCTAAGCGAACAAGTAGAAATGTTAATAATGCAAGATGAACAAAAATAAGATGTTGATATTTGTGTTGTCCATGAAAAAACATGTGTTATTAAATATTTCCCATCATTACCAAGGTTGAAAGAAGTTTACCAAGAGGACAATGGAGCAAGTCAATTACCAAAGACGTTATGTTATGTAGCTTCAAGAAGACCATGGCATCCTAGTCAAACTAGTATGATGCAAGAAACTAATTCACAATTTCAAGATTATGCACATCAATCTCAAAGTAAATGGAACACACCCTTTCCTTGGAAACCTTGGCCATCTTAGCCCCAAAACCAATCTTGGCAATAAGGCTGGGAAGGACCTTATGGGAGAAATACACAATATTTTCCTCAATATCCTCCATACCCAACTCCATGTTATCCATGTCATCCACCTTAACAACAATCACAACCTCAACCACATACATCTCAAAGATCCACTCCCACTCAACTACCTATACCACCATTTCCAAAACCACACAAGGAAGTAGCTCAACCCACTTACAATGTTGAGATATAGTACTTCTAAACAACTCATCTTGATCTGAATGGTATTCATCTTAGCTCAGGAAGAGTATTGCAAAAAAAAAAAATTCTTGATGTCATTGAAGAACAACATCTAGAAGAAGAAGATACAGAAGAATCATGTATCACATTTTATGGAGAGAAAACATTGGAGCCTGAGATTGAAGAGTTTTTGTTATGCTTACCATCATATCCTTTATGTGTGCAAGGGACTAATCAGAAAAAAGTGGAAGATTTGAATGCCATGGTAGAAGAGGAAACGGAAAGAGATCCAGATGTGAAAGTGGACCAAGGGCATCACAACTATATTGAAATATGGCTCCAAGCAATCATTAAGTTGCAGCAACACACTCTTCTTCAACAATTCTTGATTTCATCTCAATCAAACCATTTGGTCTCTTACATTTAAGTTCATGTCAAAGCATATATTTTGAGCCTAAACATGAGTTTATATTTCATCTTGATGTGCACATGGCTCCAATGGAAGTATTCCTACACTTAAAAGGGATTTTTTTTTCAAGTATAGTAGGATAGGAAAAAAAATCTCATGTGAAAACATCTTTTTAAGCACTTGAGATTGACTCACTGATTGAAAACCTCCTTGAGGAGGTTAGTGGGTTGGAAAAAAAAAGGAAAACCTCCTTTGAGGCACCTAGGCAGACTTACTAGTTGAAAACCTCATTGAGGCAACTAGTAGGCCTAAAAAAAAATGAAAAAAAGAGAAAAAAAAAAATATGGAAAAAAAATATGAAAAAAAAAAAAAAAAGAGATTTATTTTTCCAGTTGCATATATGTGTTTTCATGCAGGTACTCCTCCACTTGTATAAGGAAAATAAATAGGTTAGTGCTACAAAAAGAGAAAAAGAAAGAAATGAGCAATGAGGCATGCAAAAAGTCAAAACAATCAACCTTGGGCTTCATACCTTCTGTGAAAACTTCTCAAGAAGGACCAAAGCCATTTCAATATCACCTTCATCCATTTCAAACATCCACCCATCATCTCCAATATTTTCCCATTCATTTCCCTCGTTGTCCAAAATGCTACAGGAAGGTTTTGTTTTGCTACAAGAGACCAAAATACACAGTGCAGAAATTATTTTTACCATATCTTTAAAATCGTGCATCCATTAGTCGATATGTTTCATGGGGAGATGTATGAAGATGATGGTAACATGATCAAGTAATTTCAGCAAATTCTAATGCACGCCTGTCGATAAATTAGCCTCCATCACCTACAGATATTTTTACTTTTTCTCGATATTTGTGCATCCATTGACCAAGTTTTTTTGTGTGGAGATGCATACGAATGATGGAAACATGCTCACCAAATTTCAGGTCAATCCAATCTACCGTTTGAGAGATATGCATAAAACAATTATGTTATAGAAGATTGTCCTCAAATGATACAAGATCAACCGAAAGTGTTACAGGAGGGAGATCAACTTGGAAAAAGAGTCCCAAAGGTCCTATTTTCCTTGGGAAATGTTGGGAGAGGTCCACTCAAATTCCTTCACCCCAATTACCACTCCATTCAGCCAAATCCATCACCAAGATTCCACCTCTTACCACAGATGAAAAAAAAAACTTTAACTTCATATTTTTTCCTTTCCCACAATTGTCACCACCTTTTGAAGATGTTATTCTTGTCCCTAAAACCCATTTTCATTTTTTCAAGTCCTTGAATACAGTGTGATATTGTGAGAAGAAACTAAATGACTGCTACATGAGGAAAACAGTCTTGTACCAACCTTCACGAATTCATCAGAAAGCATGATCCAAGGATCCTTATTGCTCCATAATGAAGAGTTGACCACCATGAAACTTGAGGAAGCCACACCATCCATAAGGAGCAGTTGTAAGGTCAATCATCCACTCCAACAACAGCATATTGAAAACTAGAGAGATACCTACAAGCAAAAAAGGTTCCATCAGTCAACTACATCATGTGAAGACTTGTGCACAAGAAAAGCAAGGAAATTAGCACCTCCAGAGGACCATGGATCGATCATCAAGTCAGCAGTAGCATGCTTACCTCTAGAGAAACCATCAGGTAGGTACAGGTATGCAATATTCTTCACCTCTTCTTTTAAGCATGTTATGGTTAGAAATTTGTTGTCAATGCATAAGAGATGAGGTTCTATAAGCTAAGGATGGGTCAATAGTCTTGGCCACCCTCAACCAGTTAAGTGAGCTAACTCCATCACTCATGCAGTGTAGAAAATCCAAATTAAGAAGGGTTATGATTGTTGAAGAAACTGTAACTAGGTTCGGTCTTCATAAATGTACTTTTGATATTTGTATTTATTCAAGAAAATAAATATTTGTTTTTATATTTATCAATGAGCTTCTTGCTCATTGAAATAGATCTAGCACATGTTAAAGTGATATAAGTGAGTCAAAAGAGTCAAAATAAAATGTTGAAGACCTTAAGGGCATGTTACACCATGTATATTTATGTATTACAGTCAAAGATATTCTGACAAGAAAAGTCACAAGTCCTTTCCTAGCGACAACATCACCAAAGAAGCAAATCTGAAGTGGAAAAGTCAAGTTTACCTAAAGGAGGGGCAGACCTCTATATATAGAGGTTGTCCCCTCCTCCAATTACAAGAATTATTCACCTCTAAAATCAGTGAAAGTGGAAGGCAAGATAAATGGTAGAAAAGTTAATAGAAGGATGAAATAAGGGTCTCCAAGGGCAGGGAAGAAAGGAGGAAGAAGGCTGAAGTGTAATAGGGTTGTCTTAAGGCCTATTACAGTTACACGTTAGAAGAAAGGAGCCTCTTCCTGCAGTCATTACAACACTAATATCACAGTCATATAATCTCTTTGGTTGGGCAATCAAAGTAGGTCTGTAAAGCCTCTCACTCAAGCAAAGAAGGAGCTCTCCCAAGCGAAGAAGGAAGAGGTCAATCTCACAATGAATCCCCTCACGCGTGTGAATAAATAGGGTTGCACTATTGTTGTAACAATTCAGCGACTATATCTCAAGAAAGAGCTTGATTGGGCAAAGGAGAAAGGACTCCTCATGTGTGAAAGAGTTCACTAAGAATAAAGGAGAAATATCTTTTCTAGAGCTAGAATATCATGATCTATCATCAGTTATTGAAAGAAGAATGAAGTTTCAGAGGACGAAGTTCCAGGAAACAAAGTGTCAGAAGAAGGAAGGACTTGACTTGTGCTTGGAGGATATTCTTGTCAAGGATATAGGATTTGGCATTAATCAATAAGAGGAACTTACGAAAGGTTTTCCTCTCTAAGAGAGAGGTTTTTCCTTGGCAGAGAGCCAACATCTTGTGTTCTTGTTCTTATGTTTTTGGTAGCAGTTTCATGAAGTAAAAACACATGCATTACTAAGATGAAGAAGAATGTTAATTGTAAAAGTGCTTCACAAATTTTTATCAAGTCTAGAAGAATCCTACTACACCCCATTTCCCTAGATTCTTCAGCAATGACTACGAGGAGCGGGGACAATGGTTAAAAGAGTAAATTCATGTAAAGGCCAAGTCACCAAAGAAACTTTTAGCCATTACCACAAAAGGGAATAAAAGTATGAAGATCAAATTCACTTGCACAATTACTCCTTCCTAAGAAACAGTTGGAGAAACCCATCAAAGTAGAAAAGGGCGGGCTAGATGCTATCAAAGATTGCCTTGGGTGCCACCAAGCTATTTTGAACAGTGTTTGCAAGTACTACAGGAGGAGCTATTAGAGGATATGAACTACTATAGGAGGCCTGAAAGGAAGCTACAAGACATAATTGAAGGGAAAAAGGGAGCCAAAACTTCCCAAAGTTTTCTCAAACCCTCATGCACATACAGAGTTATCTTGAAAGGAGTAAGTGTCTTTCTCCCTCTTCAATTTCCATACATCTACATGGAGAATTCTACTTGAATTATGTACCCTGTAACAAACAATTGTGTATTAGTTCCCTTTGGAAATTGTTATATATGAAGGAAAGATAGGAACAGAGGAAAGTTTGTTTTGATAAAAAAAAAATTATGAGCATCCTTCTCCCCCTCTAATAAAAAGGAAAACTTGACACTATCTCTACAACCGACGCTGCTCTAAGGCAAAAACCAAGTAACTTTTGACACCTGTGAGAAGGAAAATCACAAGAGTGGCCACAGCTAAGCAACTCAAAGCACAAATTTCCCTGCTATAGGAGAAAACAGAGCTGCTATAAGAGAAAACAGAGCTGCTACAGGAGAAACGGAGTTTCTACAGGAAGGGAGAGATTTTCTATAGGATAAGAAATTATGCTACAGGAAAGTCTAGAGAGGTGAAAAAAGCCTAATTTTGAGCAACTTTACCCTATATTTGAAGATGGACATCTAAGAGAAGGATTGAGAGTATTGGTTTGCCAAACTTTGGAAGATCACAGTGACAAATCATGGCGGGAGTAGTTTCAATTGAAGAGATTCCACGGGCTCATCAAGGATGCTAATTATCACATATGTTGTGGAGAATGTTAAAAAACTTGTATCATGGGCAAAAATTGTGGACATTAACAGGGACACTTATCTTAAGACACAAGCACAAGCCTAATTAGAACTTGGAGAAAAGGATGGACCTACAAAAGAAGGAGTTGGAGAAGAAGAGGAATAAAATAAAGCAAGAGAAGATGTGCCAAAATTCCTTTTGAGGTAGCTTGGAATGTTAAGGAGTCCACTAGGGCCATGAATGAGGCACAATTAGGTCGCTAAGTTGCTTTGATGATGAGCAACAATTTGAGCAGGGGGGTATGATGGGCCTCCAAATTAGACATAAATTAAGGCACATTTGACCATTCTTCAGCACATTAAACTTCTATTTTTTCATTATATGACATATTTTTGCCATTAATATGTTCATTAGGAAGGTTTAGAGATAATTGTGTATGTGTGCCTAATATTATTTATTTTTGTAGAATATTGGGCATCTTATAAAGATTTGGAGGAGGAAATAATCTAGGGACTTTCTCCTTGCTACAAGAGGATAAATATTGGATAATAAATGAACAATTATCATGAAATTATTAACAAATTATGGAACACCAGTGATTGAGAAAATATATGAATGTGTTCCCTGTCATTTAATGCAAATTCCTAGTGTTGGGAACCAGATCCATTATTTGAGGGATTTTGGAGGGGAAAGCTTCCTCCTTTGAAGGATAATGCTTCCCCATAAATTTTTATAAGTACCAACTCTAATTTTCCTCTAGGGGATGTATTTCTTAGTCTTCTTGTGGAGAAAACTTGTTCCTTAGTAGCCCCACTTTCATCTCTAGTAGGGATGTAATTGGATTGATTTAAATAATGATGTTTGGTGCCATTTTTAGCTTTTAAAGCTTGGTTTCCTCCATAGGGCTCTAATTTTCCTTGGGCTTGGCCATCCCAGGAGCCTCAGAGCCCTCTTGTGTAATTTATTTATGTCCTTTGAATGTCTTTTTCACTTGCATCTCTTACTTTTGCATTTATTATTCATGCTTCTTTTGTTGTAGGTTACACTGGCTAAATGATGGAAGTGGGTTGTTTTGAAGGTTATTTAAATATTAACAAGCATTATTCATCCTTAGAACAGCTTTGAAAAATCATCTTCGTCATTGAGCTACTTGGATTGGGTTACTAGTTCACGAATCTAGAATTTCTGGAAGTCCCTTGTAGCAAAATAGTAGTAATTTTCTGCTATTTTTTAAAACATGTTAATGAATTTAATTTGAGTTGATTCCACTTTTATTGAGTCATAAAAACATTCAAGTTAATAAAAAATCTTACCCCATATAATTTTCACTTTATTTGGTTAGGCATTTGGTAGGTTAACTAGCTCACTATTTCTTGAATTTCCAATTTTTTATAGTAATTTTCTGCTATTTTTTAGAACATGTTAACGGGGATATTTTGGAATGATTCTAGTTGGAATGGAGTCCTAATAAATCCTAATTAATAAATAAAAATGTCCCATCCCATTTCCATTTTATTTACTTGGGCATTCGGCAAGGTATCTCGCTCATGTAGCAAAACAGGGCATCATGTAGCACCTCTTGTAGCATGTCTAAACTTGACAAGGTTTGCTCCAAAAACTTGGTTTTTGTCTCTTACGATTGAATCACGACTCCTAGGCTCTGAATACATGATTTAGTAAGACCAAAATACCTCTTAAGCCTTGACTCTTCTCCATTGCAAATCACCTCTGCAGTTTGGATTAGTGGACAGATTCATGACTTGAAGAGCATAATGATCATTTTCATCATTAATTTGTCAAGCAACTTATGTACTCTATTGAAAAAATCCAATCTTGGATGCAATTATTGAATAATGATTTCATTTTATCTCATACATCTTAAGTTATGGTTTCCATTTCCAACATTGATATTTCTATTGCATAGACTAGGCTTTATTTTGATGTATTATTTACACTCTACAAATATGTTAATGTTTACATTTCTACAAATAGGATTAACATTTACATTCATGCAAAGTAGAATACCCTTTCCTTTTTGTAAAAGCAACTAGGATTTCCTCTCTGTAAAAGTAATTACGTTTCCTTTCTGCAAATAGAGTAATATTTTCCATTTCTTCAATTAGTTTAGGCTTGGATTTTATGGCATTCACTTCATTGCATCAGATCAACAAAAGGACACATTGTATGTTGCACATATAGTGCTGACACCTCTTAAGTTTGTATGAACCCCGGGTTGATCATTTAAGTTGGTAGCCTTGGGAGTTGCAACATTCTTGTTGCAAAACTAAGGCTCATCACCCTTACCCTTCATTCAAACCTTAGGTTAAAAGGATACTATAACCTTTGTCTCATTTCTATGGTTCAAGCAATAGAAACATCTAGAATTCTCCAGATGTTTTTACTAGTATTTTTTTTTAAGAGAAACATGTTTTTTAATCCCTATCCCCCTTGGATTTTTGGGATGTTTAGCTTTTCTAGGAAACCAAAGCCATACCCTTCTTCTCCAGGTCCCATAACCAAATGAATTAATATCAAAAGTATTGATTTTTCTTAAGGATTCCTTTTGGTATCCAAGCAATAGACATTTGGTATAATATAATGGATTTAAGGGTGGATTTGGCTATGACTCGTTGGCCACTATTTCAAAGCCATCTGTTGCATGATGTGTTTAGTTTTTTTTGCAATCTTGGATATGAACATTTCCAATCGCCTTTTAGATATAAATTAGCCTTGAGATGAAACTAAGGTATTTTAGAAAAGGAAGTTTTCATAAAAGGAAAATATTGGGAATGTAAAGTTTCTAAGACTGAAAGAGACCCAAACACATTGCCATAAAATTGGATAAATTTATGACTAAAGGAATAAATACAAAAATCCATGACCAAAAACAAGGAAGAAAGAAAAATATATTATTACAAAATCTCCCTAAAAGGGTATGGAAATCTGAGGAAATCATGAACATAAGGAGAACCAAGGTGTTGAAACTTAGTCACATATGGAGAGTATTCTGTCACAATTGGAGAGCATATATATTGAATCACAAAACTATAGTCATGATTTTTCACCCCAATATCCTCATCATTGAGGCTTGAAGCCAGCACCAATGAACTACTAAATTCGAAATATCAACATGGATATTCCAGATGGAGATATATTTTGATCTACACCATCTAGCAACCTTATAAAGTTAAATATTGTAGCCATGTTTTTAGAACAAGATAATTTTTTATGGTATCAATGGATTTGTGAAAGAAGAAACAATTTATTATGTCGTGGTCCACTTTTATAGAGGAATTTATAACACATTATGGGGATAATACAATCAATGTACATTATTTATTCAATTGGTAAATTTTCGACAAAAATGTCTAGTTATAGAGCACATTCAACAATTTTGAAAGTTCAGTATCGAGGTAAAGAGCATTTGAGAGGATAATTTGTTTGGCTAATTTATGGGAACTTTCAAGGAAAACATTCAACGTGAGGTGCATGGAGGAGTTAGTGTGAGTGGATGTTTGACCTTGGATAGAATGTGATTATAACACACTTAATAGGTTGTTGTCATATGTGGCATGATGCATAACCATTTGGGTGCACACAATGGGGGAGTCAGTTGCTTCATTAGGATGGGTACCTACCTAGTAGGATGAATGTTAGGTACTTGAAGGAGGGCACCTAACCTTAATAGAATGGCACCATGTGACATACACACTAGAGGTTGAATATTTTACTTTGCAATGAGAAAATTCATTTAATAAATATGCTCAAGGCTCATTCCTTGCAACTCAATGTAAAAATAAGATTAGGTTAAAATCCATATATGAAAAGCAATAAAAATATGAAATAATGAATGAGATATAAGTTGATTATACAGTGCCATGTGTCAGTGTACTAATATTTACTAGTGAGAAATGGTGAGGATCATGTCCCTTGGCAGGTCATTTTCTTTATATAGGGCGTGTTTTTTATTCATTCATGTTATTATTATCTGCTAATGTTTTATATATTTATATTCATAATCATTACATTTCCTACCCCTCTAAGATGTTTTGTCCTCATAACATTGTATAAAAGGCTTTTAGTCTTTGTGTTGACTTGTAAGGCCTTCACATGGTTCTTCGTTCTTGATGTTGTCATGGTTGACAATACAAGATGATACGAAATATGAGAATTTGAGCAGCATTGTTAAATTGTACTGAAGGGGTCGGACCACCCTAATACAATTTTCTACAAAATTATGTGGCGATGATTTTTGTGATTTGGAACATAACTAAATTCCATGAATCAACTTATCTTCAATACAATAGGATCTTCGCTTAGTTTCTCATATTGATTTCATCCTTTTTTACAATGACTCTTGTGATTTGGATTACAATAAGGTGTCCTTGAACGTGGTCTTTTCTTACGACATTTGTAGTGTCTTCTTGTTTCATATTTGGTAGTACATATTATTTACATACTTGAGTCTCTTTGTTGATAATTAAATGTTTATTGGTAGAGATGGGTTTTATAATATTTGGACTTCAACATCTAACAGTATCCCTAGTTATACTAGACCATCCACTATTTAATTGTTGACTAATGATACATTGTTGATATGTTTATCTAAATTTGGTTGTGTTTTATTTTCATCCTTTAACTTTTGATTTGTGCAAGTAGTTTTTGACTATGCTCTTTTAGGAGATAAATTTATTTATATGTTTTCTTAAATGACCTAAAGAAAAGAAGGATATTAACAATCAAGTGGCCAAATTTTATCTCCCTTTCATCCAAGGAACCATGGACAAGCTTGCTTGCATTTTAAAAAAGAACATTATGAACACCTTCAAACATATTAACACCATTCGTAGCTCCCTCACATATATTAAAGATCCCATAGACCTCTCTAGTATAAAAGGTGTCTACATGATCCCCCGCTCATGTGGTAAACAATATGTGGGAAAAATAGGTTCCATAAAAATAATAATTTAAAAGCACTCTATTGATATCAAGCATAATTCTTCACATTCCTCTTTCCTAGTAGATTACTATAATAGAACAAAGCACTACATATGTATCAAAAATTATAGTAATTGACCACTATCTTCATAAAAAATTCAAAGAAGCAATTGAAATTGAGAAGCACCCTAATAATCTAAATAGGGATTAAGAATGGAAGATTAGAGAAAATAGATTCATACACAAACATCTAGGTATATTTTTTTTCTAAACTATCCTTTCTCTTATGATTGTTACCTTTGTTTCTCTTTCTCTCTTTTAAAATTTTAAACACCATATTAATATAACTATTTATTTCTAAAATATTTCTTTAACACCCTTAATTCATAACTAATACTATATTTTATCCTTATCATTATTATCCTTAATACCATATTATTAGAATTATACCTTATTAATAACTATCCATATCATGTCCTATCTCATCACTAATATTCTATGTTTGTGTTACTATCATGGTAAGGTCCTTCCTAAACTTTCATTTCTCTTTTGGTGATTGTCTCTCCATATATGATTCTTCCTTCCTAACTTATTTCTCTAGGTATCTAGTTCTCTTTATTTATACGTAATACAATATCTTATCTTATCATTATTATTAGTAATATTATTATTAACACCATATTGTTAGTATTATATCTTATTAATACCAATACCATATCATACCCTCTATTATTAACATCATAACACTAAATTTCATTAATTCCATAATATTATTAATATTTTTTAATCAAATAATTATTAATACCATATTATTATAATTATTACATTATTATTATAATTATTACATGAGTAATTATCATTATTTTTAGTCATATATTTGTGCTTTTTAATTAAAGATATTCTTTTAGGTGTTCCTTTGGCTCTTTTCTTTTTCTCATCCATTTTATTTTAAATTTTTATTTATAAATTTAGCAGTATAGATTGTGATTTTAATTTTAGTTTCTTTTAGGTTTTTTGGTTTTCACTTGTGTCAGCGCTTGTGGCATTTTTTGCTTTCACTTATGTCAATTCTTGTGGTATTTTTTGGTTTCAAATGTGTCTCATCTTGTGGTAATTTTAGGTTTTCTTTTTCTTTTCTTATTTTTTTTCCTCGTAGCAAGATTAAGTTCTCATCATACATACTTCCCAAAGATGAACCATACTCATTAGTTTGAAATGTTGACAACAAAATTCATATGTGATGCATCTGAAAGAAAATTCTTGACGGTGATAATCTTGTAAATTATTTTTGCACCTTTTCTATTGACTTATGATTATCCTGAAGGGTGACCTTTAACATATTTTCAAGGTAATTTGATGAGGGTGCATTTTAGAATGGCTTCATTAAACTGTCCTACAAAATTATATTCTTCTTCTTCTTTCTTTCTCAAGGAAAAAAATATAGCAATTTTGTTGAAGGTAAGAAAATTACAAGAGTAGAATACTATGTTCGTATTTCAAGTTGCCTCTGCTAGCTTTGTATCCAAAAAAGCCATGAGGTTTTCTTCTAGATAATATTTATTTGATTATGTAATCCACATCATGGAAGAAATAGGGAAAAAAATCATATGCTTACATAAAAGTAGGGGCAATTTAGATCCTCTTGAAGTGACATCTATCTATAACAAATAAAATGTAACTTAATATGTCAACCTTCTAGAAGCCAAAAAGAGAAGGGAGAAAAGAATATTCTCGAGTACATTTAGGAGATTCAAAATCTCAACTCTAGTACAGTAAAGAAGTTAAACCTAGGACTCATGAAAATGAGTAATGTGTTGTTCCTATTGGGACACATTGATTTCCCAAATGCCTTCATGTAGCTCTAGTACTTCCTTAGACAATGTATCAACTTTAGTATTTTTGTCACTATAGACATCAGCGAAAGTAATGTGATAAAAACAAGATTGTAAACTCTTGGTGTCACAGAATAGTAGATGAAGCATGGAATTTATTAGAGTAGATTCTCCTTTCATCCACTAAATCATTAAGAGGGGGTCACCGAGAAATTATATTTCAGTTATTTCCTCTTTAAGAGCAAGGATTAGAAATATTTTGAGGGCTATGAGTTCAATGTGGTTATTTACAGTTTGACTGCTACCTTCTTCGAAACTAAGGAAATGATTTTAGGAAAAAAAAAAAAAATTAGTCACCTGGCCACTCACTTTAGTGGAGCAACTTGAGAGGCTCTATTAAAAAAAAAAAAAAAAAAATCCCAAGGGATGTTTGATTTCTTCTCATGATGATGTATGGGGGAGAATTGAGGAAATTCATTTAAAGTGTCGAGACTTTGAGAAGTGAATTTGAAGGGCAAGGTGTGCTTGCCCTCAAAGATCTTTTCATTTCTTGTCATCCAAATTCCTGAGGCCAAAGTTAAGGGAAGGACTTTGAAATATTGTGTATCATTGTCTTTTTTACATTTCCTTAAAGCTTCTTCAATTCAATATCCTTGCAACCAAGATTCAAGCCAATAAAACCTTCAATTTATTTATAGACTTACTTTGAGAAAGAGCATGAAAGGATGAGGTGGTCATTTGTTTCCAAATTTGTTGCAAAGGGTGCATCTATTGAAGCCCTCACAAATTCGTTTTTTTGCAAAATTTCTTAGGTTAAAGCTCGATTATGTAATGTCCCAAATCAATTAATTTGGGAATAGACACTTCATATTAAACTATCATGCATTTTCCAGAAGATTTTCATGTAAAACTAGAACCATAAATCTAAAAAATGCACAAAATATCATTAAAATATCACAACATGAGAAACAATGAGAAATGCAGGAACCAAAATTCAGCTTTATTATATATAGATAGATGCCAATACAATAGTTGGGAATGACCCTCCGGTCTCGAAACTGAAACAGAAAAACAATCTCTACACCTGTGGATTCTAAATGAATCCACCAAGGGGAGATGGGTGCTCGCCCAATATCTCTAAATCACCCAAGGGTTTCCGTCCTAGGGCTACCAATGGAGTAGAGAAACAGGTTCTCAACCTCTCATACAAGAAACAATACTCAATCCAATATGTCCTCCAATGGTCTCCTCCTCCTTTTATAGATTTGATGGACTCCTCTAGAACCTTCTATTTTATTGTTTTTTTAATCATGGAGCACTTTTCCCTCTTTTATTTCAATTAAAATATTCTTTTAATGTGAGGAAAGGGGTAAATTGGCCACCATGTCTCCTCAGGCCACTGAAACTCATATCTAACCATCCCATCCTGTAGATTGTCTCGTTCCAGTTCCAACGAGCTATTACACTGAGGTGTCCCACCAATCAATCTCCTCGAAATGCCACCTCGAGCATAATTAATTAAGTTATGCCCAAAAATAATGTTGATTTCTTAAAGTTGTCTGAATGCGACAAAACGAAAGGCAAATTGTGCAGATGGTGGAATATGCCAAACGAATGACATCAAATCCCATAAGAACTCCAAAAAACTGCATCGGAACCCCTGATGACATAAATTTTCTCCATTGACCCGGCCACCTCCTGCCCTGGAAATCCACCCCGGTTGCACTATGAAGAAGGATAAAAATGGGGACATGACAGATTATTTAGGAGGAGACACATTAAGCATTTTTTCTTTTTATGTGCATTTGTATTTCTAGACAGATCTCCATCACCAAAGTAGTGGTTGATTGTTTCCACCAAAGTTTTGTAGCCAAATATGGGTTCATAGGCACCCAAGGGTTTTGTAGATTAGAGTAGTTATTCCTCTGCATCATTAATGAAGACATTGCATTTTTTAAAATATTGTACCCCTTCCAAATCTCAACATATTCCTTATTGAGGTCTATGTCTTCCATGCATGTCATTGTCATTATTTGAATTTTATTGCTTGAACCATAGAAATGTGACGAAGCATATAGTATCATTTTAACATGAGTTTTAAATGAGATGTAAGGGAATAATATGTAATTTCTTGGTCCCAACCTAAGGATAAAGGTCAATATGGACCTTGTTGCCTTTTCCTACCCTTAAAATTAACCAATTCCCAATTAAGGGAAAGGTTGTTATTGTGCCTTTCCAAATGATAGAAGACTTTTGGACCTTTTTATTAGGGTATTGAATCTAATACTCAATGGAGAGAGGGGAAAGATATTTATATTTGATTGCTTGAACCTAGAGTCCTTACTCTTGTAGAATCATCTAGATGTTTTTTACTAGTTTTTTTTAAAGAGAAACATATTTTTTAATCCATATCCCCCTTGGATTTTTGGGATGTTTAGTTTTTCTAGGAAACCAAATCCATACCCTTCTTCTCTGGATCCCACAACCAAATGAAACAATATCAAAACTATTGAATTTTCTTAAGGATTCCTTTCGGTATCCAAGCAAGATACATTTGGTAGAATATAATGGCTTTAAGGGTGGATTTGGCTACGACTCGTTGGCCACTATTTGAAAGCCATATGTTGCATGATGCGTTTAGTTTTTTTTGCAATATTGGCTATGAGCATTGCCAATATCCTTTTACATATAAATTAACCTTGAAGTGAAAGCTAAGGTATTGTAAAAAAGAAAGTTTTCATAAAATGAAAATATGGGGGATGTAAAGCTTCTAAGACTCTAAAGTCCCACACACATTGCTATAAAATTGGATAAATTTATGACCAAAGGAAGAAATACAAAAAGTCCATGACCAAAAATAACAAAGAAAGAAAAATATACTATTAAAAAATCTCCCTAAAAGGGTATGGAAATCCGAGGAAATCATGATCATAAGGAGAAGCAATGTTGAGAATTGTAGCAAGAAAGTCTCAATTTTATTTTGCCTTAGTCAAATTTGAAAAAAATTGAATTTCCACATTAGCAAACAACTTGGATGCAGTTAAATTGTGTGACATGGCTCTTTTCAATCATTTAGCTCAGTAAGTTCGAGTTAGAGGGCTTGGAGTTTAGTTAAGCATGTGTGATTGATAAATTTTAGTAATCCAATTCAGTTATATCCAATTGAGTTCAGTTAAACTAGTTCTAACAATTGGAGGAACTAGTGGAAGGTCAGTTTTGTAGTGGGACAATAGTCTAACTTAGTGATCATCGAGTTAACTGACCAATCAGCCTAAAATAGCTAGTGCATGCAGATAATTTGAGTTACCCAGTAGTGGTGGAGATTCCAAGGCAGTGTAACATCATTTGTAGACTAGTCTTGAGTGTACATGTGTTTCATGCAGTCAGATGATCAACCTTGGGAATTGCGCAATCAATTGGAGGAAAATTCCTAAATAATAAGGGCCTAATTCCTCAGGAATTGCACAAGGAACTACGGGCTCAATCTAAGGGGGGATTTGACTAAGTTTGGGTTATATATTATCATTGAGCAGAGAGATAGGTTATTCACTGCAGGTTGAGCTCAAACAGAGCTAACAATTGTAATACATCTCTATTCATTTAATTTAATGCAAGAAGGCTTAAGGGGTTTTTAGCAGTTTATTTCCCATAGAAAAATATTGTGCATGTGTGTTATTTCTTAGTGCATGTTTGAGATTGTTTATCTAAATTGTGAATTGAATTCCACATAGTAGTAGAGTAGAATTGTGTCTCTTGATTTAGATTAAAATTTCTTGAGCAATTGAAATTCTATCACCAAATTTCTACATGGTATTAGAGTAGGATTCACATTATAGCAGGAATTTCAAAGTTGTTTCTCAAGAGGTTCAAATTTGTAGCTTCATAGTAGCAGGATATCTTCAGAGTTAGGAACATGACCTTCGACAGGTTGAGATTAGAGTATGCCTTGGAAGGCAGCTTGAATTTCATTGCATGGAAGGATCGCATGGAGGTGGCGCTAGATGAAAATCGATTGTTAGAATATGTTAAGACAAATATTGTAAAATGATAGGCATTTGATGCACAGAACCTTTCCCAATTGAAGAAAGATGTAGACAAGGGAAGGAAAAAAATCTTGGAGAGAATGCAAGGCCACATTGTCTCAAATCTCCAAGGGAAAAAAAATCATTTCGCAATGTGGAAGAAACTGATAGAGCTGTTCGAGAATATAAATGACCACAGGAAAATGGCCCTCAAAGACAAACTTCAAAATATCAAGACGCAAAAGAATGGAACTATCCCGCAGTATCTCATTAGATTTACACAAGTTCATGATGAGCTTGGAGGAGTCAGTGTCAATGTTACAGAAGTTGACCTAGTGAGCCTAGCTCTTCTAAGCCTTCCCAAAAGTTGGCATGGCTACTAGGACTTGGTGAATGGGAGGAAGAAATTACCGAATTGGGAACCCTTGTGGTCCAATTTGGTACAAGAAGAGATTAGGCGGAAAACTTTACATTGGTTTGGAAAGGGAAATAAAGGAAAAGGGAAGAAATCTCACCCCAAACTAGAATCCAGCCAAGGGGGAAAGAAGAAAGACTTGCCCAAAATAAAATGCTTCATTTTTCATGAATTTGGGCACTATGCTACAAAGTGTCCACACAAAATTCTTGCAAGAAGAACTCAGGAGGAGTTGTAGGTGAGGCATTGGCTTCACAGTTTGAGCTAGACTTCACCCTTATTGCATGCATGGCCAGCACGGTGATGGGAAGTGTGTGGTACTTAGACTCTGGTGAATCGCTCCACATGACAGGGTGTAGATATTTTCTTAGTGACCTAGAGGAGAAAGATATCCATATGCATATTGAGATTGGGGACATTGGAAGGTACAGTGCTACCAAGATTGGTACAGTAACCTTTTAGAGGGATTTGGGATATCCTCTTTACCTCAAAGATATCATGTTTGTTCCATGCCTAAAGATGAATCTCATCTCTGTAGCAGTTTTGGAAGATTGTGGTTATGGTGTGATCTTTAGCAAAGGGAAAGCATTCTTGAGACATAAGCCACTAGACAGGTGAAGCAGATTAGGGTTCGAGTGAAGCACTTATACAAGTTAGATGTGGAATATTGTGTTGCTTTAAGCAGTAAGGCAGAGAAAGTGCATATCTGCAATGTTGATGAAATTTTGCTTGGGATATTGGGCCATTTGTATCATGGTTCCCTAAAAAATATCCAACAAATAACCACTGGCCTCCCTAAAGGATCATTTGAGCAATAGGATGTCTACAAAGGTTGTACCTTGGGAAAGTATGTGAAATCCACACTCCATGAGTGAGATATAAAAGCACATGAAGTCTTGGAAAGAGTCCACTCTAATGTTTGTGGACCCTTCTTAACATCCTCCACTGCCACACACAAATATTCTATGATTTTTATTGATGAATTCTCAAGGAAGTGTTGGATCTTCGTCATGCAGAAGAAGAATGACAAATTCTCAAAGTTTGTAGAATTCAAGGCACGAGTTGAGAAAGAGATCGGTAAGAAGGTGAAGTCTCTCAGGAGTGATAATGGAAGTGAGTATGTTTAGAATGAATTCAAGGAGTTCTATACAAAATAAGGCATTTGAAGAAAGCCGACAACACCCCACAACCCATAGAAAAATAGGGTAGTTGAGAGAAAGAATTGGAGCATTGTTGGAGTTGTGAGAACTATGCTACATGGCCAAGGCCTACCACTGCATGTAACATAGTAGTCTACTTGCAGAACTGGATTCCTCATCAGATTCTTGGAATGATTACACCGAAGGAGGCTTCTCAGGGAGAAAGTCGGATGTGTCTCACTTAAGGATTTTTGGAGCCTTTGTTTACTGCCATGTCTCCAAAGATCGAGGAAGAAGTTTGAGTTGATAGAAAAATCGGTAGTTTTGTGGTTTACATCAAAACTCCAGACAATTACCACGTGTACTTACCTTCCCTCAGAATGGCAGTTGTGTGAAGGTATGTAATGTTTGAAAAGGAGAAAGCAGTGTGGTGCTCTCTTGAGAGGTAGATTCAAATCCAACACGAAGAGGAGATTTTAGATCCAAATGAGGAGCCTCAGGAAGTTGTGGAGAAACAAAAAATTGAGGAATGGAGAGTGGAGACATCCACTCATGCAGAACCATCTAGAGAAAGCAAAAAAAGAACTAGGGAAGCTGATAGATTAGTGAAGGATGTGAGGGATAATGTAGGAGCTCCTTAAATTTGCGCAGGAAAAGGAGGTCACCTAAGAGGTACACTAGCTACATGGTTCCAATGGCTAAGAATTGTAGAGACTAAGCCATCCTCGTTCGAGGAAGCCGTAGAGAAACTTGTTTGGGTTGATGTCATGGTGGAATAATACAAATCCAGCATGAACAATAGTGTTTGGGAAGTGGTCCCAAGACTAGAATATGAATCAGTTATGGGTTCGAGATGGATATTCAAGGTTAAGCATGCAGCAGATGGAAGCATACAAAAGTATAATGCCAGATTTATGGCCAAAGGATTTTCTCAAGTTGAGGTAATTGACTATGAGGAAACCTTTGCTCCCGTAGCAAGGTATTCATCCATTAGAACAACTAATGCACTAGTTGCGCAAATGGGGTGGAAGATCCACCACGTGGATGTAAAAACATCATTTCTCAATGGGGTTATTGAGAAGAAGGTGTACATCGAGAAACCAAAAGGTTTTGAAACATTTGATTGAGAGTCTCATGTGTGAAGACTCAAGCAAGCATTGTATGGTATCAAACAAGCACCCTGTGCTTGGTACACCAAGATTGATAGTTATCTCACAAGTTTGGGCTTCACCAAAAGTGAAGTGGGTGAGAACCTTTATCATATATTGGTAAAAGGTAAATTTCTTGTCATTGTTGTATATGTTGATGATTTAATATTAACTGATGATGAGTAGTTGATCAGCTCTTGCAAGGAGTACCTTTCAAGAGAATTTGAAATGAAGGACATGGGTCTCATGCACTACTTCCTTGGGATGGAAGTATGGCAAGGCGATGGGGAATTATTTGTGTCTCAAGGCAAGTATGCCAACGAGATACTATAAAGATTCTACATGGAGAGTTGTAAACCCATGGAGACACCTCTAGTGAACAACTAGAGGAAGGAGACTACCACTTTAGGTAAAGAGGTGGATGCTACCATTTACCAGCAGTTAGTGGGTTCACTAATGTACCTTGTGAACACATATCCAGATATGTTCTATGTAGTAAACCAGCTGAGCCAAGCTATGGTTAAGCCGACCAAATTTTATTGGAAGGAAAATAAGCATGTTTTATGGTACCTCATAGGCACTACCCAGTATGGATTATGGTACAGACGGACAAAGGAAGTGAAGTTGTGTGGATTCACAGATGCAGAATGGGCAAGGATTCCATCCTACAGAAAGAGTACATTAGGTGGAATTTTCATTGTTTGGTCACAACGATTTCCTGGTATAACAGGAAGCAAAGATATGTGGTGCTCAGCTCAGGAGAAGAAAAATACATGGTTGCAAGTCAAGAAGCATGTGAGGTGATCTAGATGAGAAAGATACTTGTAGGAAAGTTTGGTCAGATGATGGATCCAACTGTGATCTATTGTGATAATTAGGGTTGTATTAAGCTCTCTGAGAATCCTATATTTCATGATCAATCCAAGCATATAGATATCGGGGTATCATCATTTACGAGATTGTGTGCAGAGGAGGATAATGTTGCTATAATACATTCTGACAAAGGAATGAGATGCTAACATTTTGAAAAAGGCATGTCAAGAGGGAAGTCCGAGTTCCACATATCCAAGATAAGAGTGGTTGATAATCCCTTTCTTGCTAAGAGGGAGTGTTGAAAAGTGCAGCAATAAAGTCTCAATTTGATTTTGCCTTAGTCAAATTGATAAAATTCAAATTTCCACATCAACAGTTAACGTATGTGACATGGCTCTTATCACTCAGTTAGCTCAATAAATTAGAGTTAGAGAGCTTTGAGTTCAGTTAATCATGTGTGACTGATAAATTTTAGTAATCCAATTCGGTTATATCTAGTTTAGTTCAGTTAAATTAGTTAAAATACTTGGGGGAACTAGTGGAAGGTCAGTTGTGCAGTGGGATAGCATTCTAACTCAATGATCATCCAGTTAACTGATCAATCAGCCCAAAATAGCTATTGCATGCAAATACTTTGAGTTCCCCAGCAGTGGTGGAGATTCCAAGGTAGTGTAACATCAATTGTAGACTAGTCTTGAGTGTACATGTGTTGCATGCAATCAGATGATCAACCTTAGGAATTGTGCAATCAATTGGAGGAAAATTACTAAATAATAGGGGCCTAATTCCTTGGTAATTGTGCAAGGAAATAAGGGCTCAAGCTAAGGCAAAAATTTACTAAGCCTAGGTTAGAGCTTCTCGTTGAGCAAAAGAGATAGGTTATTCACTTGTAAGTTGAGCTCAGACAAAGATAGCAATTGTAATACATCTCTATTCCTCCGATTTAATGCAAGCAGGCTTAAATTGTTTTTAGTAGTTACTTTCCCCTATAAAAATATTGTGCATGTGTGTTATTTCTTAGTGCATTTATGATATTGTTGTTCTAAATTGTGAATTCAATTCCACACAACAGTAGAGTAGAATTGTATCTCTTTGATTTAGATTAAAATTCCTTGAGTTGTTGAAAATATATCACCAAATTTATACAAGTAATGTGTTGAGACTCAATCACATATGGAGATTATTTTGTCGCAATTGGAAAGGATATATATTGAATCACAAAACTATAGTCATGATTTTTCACTGCACGATCCTCATCATCGGGGCTTCAACTCAGTACCAAGGAACTACTAAATTTGAAAGATCAATATGGAAGTTTAAATATAATGACCCTATAACATCGATATTCCAGATGGAGATATACTTTGAACTACACCATGTGGCAACCTTACAAAGGTAGATATTATAGTCATGTTTTTAGAACAAGATAAATTTGTATGGTATCAATGGTTTTGTGGAAGGACAAATGATTTTATTATGTCTTGGTCCACTTTTATAGAGGAATTGAAAGCACATTGTGGGGATAATAAAAGCAATGTACATTCTTTATTCAATCAATGGTAAATCTTCGACAAAAAGGTCTATTTATAGAGCACATTCAACAATTCCAAAAGTTGAGTCTCGAGGTAAAGAACATTTGAGAGGATAATTTGTTTGATCTATTTATGGGAACTTTAAAGGAAAACGTTCAACATGACGTGTGTCTCTTTGAACCTAAATATCTAGAGAATGCTTTCAGCCTACCAAAGAAATTCAAAAGTAAAAATATGGCCACTAGAAGATTGGTCATTGATAACTATAAGTAAAATCATACTCCTCTCCTAAATTGACAAGGTTGGCATCTCATCAAATGGATGAAAAAAGAACAGAGGACTATGTTTCAACTATAACAACAAGTATAGTAAAGGGCATAAATGTAGCAAGAATAAATTATTATACATAGAATGAGAAGATGAATAAAATCAAGAAATGGAATCGTCACAACATCTACAACTAGAAGAGACTACTTCAACAATATATTGACACGCATTGGTTGATATTAATACCCCATAAACCCTCAATATAGAGGGATATATCAAAAATAAAAAGGCAACTGTGTTAATTGATTTAGGTAGTATCCATGACTTCATTAATTACAAACTTGAAAAAGTTTCAATTTCTTTATATATCCAGCACCAAAATAATGATTGCAGATGGAGGTACCATAAATTTTTAAGGGAAGTGTCATATTATTAAGTTAAATAAGGGGGAGTATTTGTTGTATAGTGCCATGATTTCAATCCAAATGGGTGGTGTTAATAGTGTATTAGGGGTCCAATGGTTACAATCATTAGGAACAGTGGCCTTTAATTTTTAAGATCTTTTCATAATATTTTCCTTTGAAGGAAAGGAAACTGAGTTTAGAGATATCCAAAGGAAACGTAGTGAAGTGATAAGTTATAATAGCATGAAAAAATTTCTAAAAGAGGGACACCAAGGTGTAATTTCACAATTATGTTATGATTTGATGTTTAAACATCTATATCCTTTGCTCAAGTGGATCTCAAAAAAGTTATCAACAATCATTCTAAGGTATTTGGAGAGCTTCTTGGGGTCTTCAACCTGCTCAAGGTCATGACCATGATTCTATTGAGACTTACAAAAGCACCTTCAATATTTCAAGGTTTGATGAATTATATTTCAAACCCCTTCTTAGAAAAATGTGTGTTAGTGTTTTCTGATGACATATTAATCTACAACAAATCCTGGGAAAAACATGCACAACATGTTCATAGAGCGTTAACACAACTGAAAGAACAAAAAATCCTTCCAAATGTGCCTTCGGGATTCAACAAGTGGAATATTTGGGTCATGTTTTATCCCATGAGGGTGTCAAAGTGGACTGCAAATTGTGATCTCTTTGTTTCTTTCAGAAGAAAAAAATAAATAAATAAATAAATTTAAAAAATAAAAATAAAATAAAATTAATAAATTAATAAATTAAATTAATAAATTATAAAAAATTAAATTAAAAAATAATAATAATAATAAAAATAATTAAAAATATATATATATATTATTAATTAATTAATTAATTAATTAAAAATAAATAAAAGAAAGAAGGGGTATCTTAACAAAATCAAAGCTATGAGTGAATGGCCAATCTTCAAGAACTTGACGAAACTTAGAGGCTTATTAGGATTGACAAAATATTACCACAAGTTCGTCAAAAATTAAGATCAAAGAGCAACACCTTTTAACAAATTTATTGAATAGGGAAGCATTTATTTGGACTACAGAAGCAACCAAATATTTTTAAAAACTTATAAGAGTCCATGGGTACGACTCCCATCCTAGCGACACCTGACTTCACAAAATCCTTCATTATGGAGTGTGATACCTCAGACCATGCCATTGGTGTAGTTTTGATGCGAGAAGGCCCCTTGACTTTGAAAGTAATGAAATTTTACTCAAACCCATATATGAAAAAAGAAATGTTGGCCATAATACATGCAATTAAGAAATGGCAACCATACCTAATAAGAAGACAGTTCAAAGTAAAATCAAACCATGATAGTTTGTAGTACTTCTTGCAACAAATACTATCTTCAGAAGAGCAACAAAAATGGACTATAAAGATGTTGGGTTATGACTTTGAAATTATCTTAAAAAATAGAACAAAATATTGTGGCAGATACACTCTCAAGGAAAGAGGAAGACAAATGATTTTCAATGCAGTATCTCCATTCCACAATCTAACCAGGGAAGAAGCAAGGGTAGGAAAGATAATTTAACTATACAAGTAAAAACTTATGTGGAATGATTTGTTGTGGAATCAAGATCACTTATACTTATGTAAGAGTTCTCAACTCAAATAGAAGAACCTTTTGGAATTACACACTTCCCCTATACAAGGACATTCAAAGTTCTTAAAGACATACCATAGGATAAATAAATAAATAAAAAATGGAAGGTCTTAAAGCATATGTTCAAGGGTTTGTGGTTCAATGTGTGATATGACAAAAAAATAAGAAATACAATCAAGGCCCTAGGGCTCCTTCAACTATTAGCCATACCAAGCCAACATTATGAAGAATTTTCAATGGATATTATTGGAAGTTTACCCTAATCTAAGGAAAAATTGTCATTGTGGTAGTGGTAGATCGCATGACAAAGTATGTCCATTTTTTCTCTCTTTCTCATCATTTTAAAGAAAGTACAATGGTGGAAGCATTTATTGAAACAATCCAAAAGCTACATGGAAAACCAAAGATTATTGTAAGTGAAAGAGATCCAATTTTCACTAGAAATTTTGACTGAATTATTTTCTTGTCTTCATATTCAATTGGTTCACAACTCATCTTACCATACTCAATCTTATGGGAAAACTAAGACTGTGAAAAAATGCTTAGAAATATATTTATGTCGCTTTGCATCTAATAAACATACATGATGGGTCAAATGGCTACCCTTGGCAGAATGGTGGTACAACACAACATTCCATACTTAATAAAATGTCACCATTTATGGCACTTTAAATATCATCCTCCATCCATCACCATTGAAAGGGACTATAAAGACACAAGCACTAAATGACCACAACACAAACAAGAGGTTCTCAAACTATTGAAGGGAAACTTGGTTACAACACAAAATATGATGAAACAAGTAGACCAACATCACAATGA
Source organism: Pinus taeda (assembly GCA_000404065.3). Classification (NCBI taxonomy): domain Eukaryota; kingdom Viridiplantae; phylum Streptophyta; class Pinopsida; order Pinales; family Pinaceae; genus Pinus; species Pinus taeda. Next base: position 49,007 of record APFE031676077.1, on the reverse strand, counting down.
AAAAGGCAATTTAAAGTAGGGGATTAGGTATTTGTGAGACTACAGCCATACAAACAAATGTCCCTCAAAAAACAAAAGGAGAATATATTAGCACAAAGATACATGGCCCCTATAAGGTGTTGCAGCAGATTGGCTTACGAATTAGATTTGTCTCCATCTTAATGTGTACATATAGTCTTCCATGTTTCTTGCCTAAAGAAGGTAATAAGTGACAAGGTTGCAACCCAAATATTTTACCAGAGGTTTATAGGGAAAATCATACCAAAACTAGAAACAATCATGGAAACAAAGGTTGAGAAACTAAGAAATTGAGAAATTACTAATTACCTCATCAAATAGAAGCTACTAGTGGAAAAGGTGATATAGGAACGCAAGTTGTTCATGGAAAGACACCTAAAAATAGTCAAGTGTTGAGAACAACACTTGTTGAAAAGGAGGGGCATGTTAAACCCTATATAAGCCCCTTGTCAGCCCTAGAACTCCTTATTAAACTCCACATATTGACTTTACATTTCTATTGTTATATTTTTGTGTAGGTCGAACCTTTCATGGTCTCATTTTATTATAATTGTACCATTTGTATTACACACACACACTAAGGAAACATAATCTTGGGAGCAGTAAATCTTGTTGTGTACATTGTATTCATTATAAACGGAGGTTTCCCCCTTGAAGTGGACTGTAATTATTGGTCTCTTATCAATTTTAAGACGCAAGGTTCATAACAACTACTTTGACATACAAGGTACAATTTCCAACAAATAAGAGAGGAAGAAAAGTATTCACATTCCTAGTAACATTGGATATTTCTACAAATTCAATCTTAAGCTTCCTTATCTCCACTTGGGTGAATATATAAAATCAAATCAAAAAAACAACACAAGCTAAACAAATCTAACTTACCATTATATAACCATGTGTGCCCTCAATAGTCTAGTATGTGTGCTTACCCATTCTATTGAGGCTTCTCTTAGGTGGAAAGAGAACAAAGGATTGATAGAACATGAGAAATGGTTGGCACACCATATTGATTTTTGAGTAGCTTGGGAGGTAATCCAAGCCGAGGGAAAAGCGCCACAAGATTCACTTGTGGGCTTCGAACCCAAGCATGTGGTTTTTCACCCATCGAGATTTGGGCCAAAACCATGAAGAATTTGAGCATGAGAAAATTTGAGGTGATAGATCTTGGCATGGTGATTCCAACACTTCGAATATCACTCAAATTGGAGCTCTAGAACTTGAGTTATGGATTTTTTAAGTTGACAATTAATTGTTGGATAGACAAGTCATGTCAGTTTGGTCCAAAAGTCATGTCTCTTCATCTAATTCGTGGAGCCCTCTTATGTGTATAAATAAGAGGTGTGTGAGAGTCATTACTCTCATCCAAATGTGCATCTTCTCATAGAAAACTATTTCTAAGGCAGCCGCAGATTAGAGGAGCAATAAAGACAAGTGTGGGGTGTGTTTGTATGGGTTTACTCTCTCCCACAGGTCCAAGTTTCAAGCCAGAGAAGCAACCACAGACCTGGGCAGATTTATGGTGTGGTTTTGTTGTGATTTGAGGAGGGTTTACCCCTGTTGAATAGGTTGAGATTCTAGAGGTTAATTTTGGTAAGCTGCAAGCCCTAAGTGTCCTAAACAAGGAGGCCAAGAGGTTGTTCTGAGGAGCAGAACTAGTCACATGCCTATACCTTTGTTTTAGCAAGTGTGGAGGCATGTTGGAGAGTTGTTTGTAGCCTAGAATTACAGCAGGTTGTGGCATGAGATATCTAAAGGGAAGTTGGAGTCAAGGAAGAGGACTAGATGTGGAGAACGTTGTTGTAGCATGATGTGTTTCAACCCTAACCAGTAGTGCAGACATCCAGCAGTACACATCAGCCCATAAGCAAAGGTTAGTATGGTTTTGTGTTGAGAAAGATTGCTAGTTGGATCAGTTTGTATTGCAACCTATGGGAGCCATTTGTTGGGGTGACTTGTGTTGTTAGAAAACCCCAACTAGAAGCAAATTTCACATTGAAGGATTGGGTGTCATTGATCTAGTGGAGGGCAGTGTGTTAGCTACCCAAAGTAGCCCTAGAGTTGCAGTCTTGAAGTGATGAAGATAGCTGAAGATTGGGTGAAGTTTGTAGCCTTATGAGTAGCTCTTTGATGGACAAAAGAGGCTACTAGAATGCAGATTGGAGCTCAGGTATTGGCCAGCCTAGAGAGCAAATTGGATCAGCCCATGTACATGCAGCGGAAGTGACTTGTAGCAATGTTAGGTGGCAACCCTCCCGGAGTCTCTATGGGTTGTCCTATGAATGACTAAGGGGGTAGGTAGAGAGTAGTACGGAAGTAAAGGACCAGCAAGACAAGATACGACATAGAAGCCGCAGCGAAGATTGTTATTGTATCTTGTATTCCATAGATTGTTGTAGTATTCATATTGGTTTAATATAACAAAGATTGGGTTGCACATTACTGTACAATACTTTAAAAAATTATGTATACTTGTGCATATGTGATTTATTTCTTTATATTTTCTGTTGTGCAAAGTAGTTCTTGTTGAGATTCTTGGTTTGGTAGCATCAGAGGTTTTAAGATTCTAACCTAGACCCAAGATAGTGGAAACTCAACACACCACACAAACCACAACCTTCTAGGCTAAATAAATGGAAGAGATCAAACGGAGAAATATGCACAAGGATCAAAAATAATATGAGGTCCAACAAGTGTACTACCAATGAAGAAAAAACCAACCAAGTCCAAGAGGATGAGAAGGTGAAGAGTGAATAGTAAAGCATTAAGAAGAATCAAATATTCTAATAAAGAAAGAGACTTTCCCAAGGGAAAGAATATGAAGCGAGACTAAGAGTGATCATCTAAATGTTGAAGGAAACACACCAATGGAATCCCTAAAATGTAGGTTTGGATGTCCCTTAGGTAAAGGATAAGACACTAGAAAAAAGACGTGGTAATATTATACAAGTTTGTTTTAACTAGGTTGCCATATCATTTCCCTAGAAGAGAACCAAATTTATTGTGTTTCAACTAGAAGGCCAATGAACCTCAAAGGAGGGTGGCCAAAACACTACCAACAAGCCAGTTGAGTTAGGAAAACTAAACTCTGTATTTTTTAAGAAACCACCCTACTTTTATGGGAAACTAAGAAAAATAAGAGATGGGTAGACTACTAAGTAATTTAAGTGAGTTTTAAGTGTGTTATGAAACTAGCTCAAGAAAAGATAGATCAACGCCTTAGAATTTAGCCTCTTCGAGGGGGAAACCTCCTTTACATTACATAAATGAACAATTCTTTCATGATTCAAATGATAAAACCTCCTTTCTATATATAGGAGTCTAAGGAGTCACAATATAACCTAGCAGACCTAACAATAATAATATAAAGCCACAAAAATAACAATAGAGGGACTCTATGGGGCACAGTAATAAAAATATGGGGACAATAGGGGCACAACACTATTATAAGGGGTACAACTACAATAGTAATGGGGTAATCACTAATATTATAGGGACCCAACATGCCCCTCTCCTTAAAAAAGTGTTGTCCTCAATGCTTGAGTAGTTCTAGATGCTTCTATATAAAATTCTCATCCTCCCATGTAGAATATTCAGTGGATAAGTTCTTCCACTTGATAAGATACTCTGAAACTGATCGATTTCGTAGCTGTCGAGTTCTTGTTTCTGTGACTGCTTCTGGTTCCAATATAATTTTTCCTTCCTCGTCAAGTTCTGCCAATATTGTTTAAACTGGGAGCTTGTCGCCTATAACCTTCTTTAAACATGAAACATGGAAAACTGGGTGTAATCGAGAAGCTGCAGGAAGCTCCAATTTGTATGCCATAGTACCAATATTTTGCAACACCTTGTACGGACCATAATACTTTGGTGATAATTTATTATCCTTCTTAGCTTGCTTGAGGGACATTTGCTTATATGGTTGTAGCCGTAGGAATACCCAATCACCTACATCAAAACTTCTTTCGCTGTGATGTTGATGATATGCCTGTTGTTTCATTCTATTTTGTACCAACACGAGGTTATCCTTTAAGAGTTGCAGGACTTGTTGTTGATGTTCGATGTGATGTTCCACAGCTTGAACCTTAGAATTTTCTCTTAAATATGATGTGATGGATGGTGGATGATATCCATAAAGTGCCATAAATGGGGTCATTTTTGTTGCAGTATGGAAGGAAGTGTTATACCACCATTCAGCCAAAGGCAACCATTTGACCCATTGTGTATTTTATCAGATACAAAGCAACGAAGATATCCTTCCAACATTTGTTTACTATCTCAGTTTGCCCATCAAATTGAGGATGATAAAATGAACTATGAGCTAACTGAGTACCAAGACAAGAAAATAATTCTGTCCAAAAATTTCCAGTGAAAATGGGATCTCTGTCACTTACAATAATCTTTGGGTTTCCATGTAGCTTTTGAATTGTTTCCATAAATGCAGTAGATACTGTATTGGCTTTAAATGGATGTGATAATGCACAAAAGTGTGCATACTTAGTAAGTCTGTCAACTACCACCATGATGACACTCTTTCGCTCAGACTTGGGTAAACCTGTGATAAAATCCATTGAAACGTCCTCCCAACATTGGCTTGGAATAGATAAAGGTTGTAATAGACCCGAGGTCTTAATTGTTTCAACTTTATTTTGTTGGAAAACCAAACATTCCGCCACAAACTTTTGAATATCCAATTTAAACCCATCCCAAAAAAATTCATTCTTAACCATGTGGTAAGTTTTTAAAAATCTTGAGTGCCCTCCTAAGGGAAAAGTGTGCAATTCCATAAGAATCTTTTGTTTTAGTTGGGAATTCTTACAGAGGTATAAGCAATTTTTGTACCATAAATAATCATTTTGCAAACTAAATGTATCAGACGTACTAGAATCTTGTTGTAACTTTCGAATAAGTGCCCACACTTCTTCGTCATTCTTCCATTCCTCCCTTGCTTTGTTTATCCAATCTAGTTGGATAATAGAAATGGCGCACAACAATGCTTCCACATCCTCATCCTTTCTTGAGAGTGCATCTGCCACCACATTTTTCTTCGCTTTTTTGTAGATGATTTCAAGGTCATACCCCAACATCTTTTTGACCCACTTTTGTTGCTCTTCAAAGGATAATATTTGTTCTAAAAAATATTTAAGGCTGTCATGATCTGTTTTCACCTTGAAGTGTCTTCCCATTAGGTAGAGTCGCCATTTCTTAAGTGCATGGAGTATTGCCAACATTTCCTTCTCATAAATAGCTTTGTGTAAAAACTTTCCCTTGATTGGACGACTTTCAAAAGCAATGGGTCTTTCATCTTACATTAGAACAACACCAATTCCATTTCCTGAAGCATCACATTCCACAATAAAGGTTTTTGTGAAGTCCAGTGTAGCTAAGACCGATGCTTGGCACATTTCCTCTTTAAGATGTTCAAAGGCCTTTGGTGCTTCCGGAGTCCATGAAAATGCATCTTTCTTCAATAATGTTGTTAGAGCTGCTATTATTCTCCCATAATTCTTAACAAACTTGCGATAATACCCTGTCAACCTGAGAAATCCTTGCAAATGCTTTATGGATGTGGGGATTTTTCCATTCCTTAATGGCTTTAATTTTGCTAGGGTCTACCTTAACTCCTTCATGAGATACAATATGACCCAGATATTCCACCTCTTGGACTCCAAAGAAACATTTGGATCTTTTTGCATTTAATTGTTTCTCCTCCAATAGTTGTAGCACCCTGTCAACATGTTCAACATGATCCTTCCAAGACTTGCTGTAGATTAGTATATCATCAAAAAATACTAACACAAATTTTCTAAGGAATGGTTTGAAAATTGAATTCATCAAACCTTGAAATGTTGAAGGTGCATTGGGAAGGCCAAAAGGAATGACCAAAAATTCATAATGACCCTCATGAGTTCTAAATGTTGTTTTTGGAATGTCTTCAATCTTCATTCTGATTTGATGATATCCTGAACGAAGATCCAACTTGGTGAAGTAAATTGATCCATGCAATTCATCCAGTAATTCATCAATGACAGGAATGGGAAACTTATCTTTAATAGTGAGCTTGTTGAGCTCCCTATAATCCGGACACATGCGCCATGATCCACCCTTCTTGTGCACCAATACTACTGGAGCAGAGAAAGAACTTTGACTCGGTTGAATTATACCAGCCTCTAGCATTTCTGCCACCATACGTTCAATTTCACTCTTTTGGACATAGGGATATTTGTACGGCCTGATGT
>APFE031676077.1:2571-41094 GCA_000404065.3 Pinus taeda | reverse complement strand
GTGGAAACATCTAGCGAACATAATTGTGCAATTACACCTCTTTGTTCCTTTTTTAGAAGCTTTGTCATACCATTAGAGCTGATTATCTTTCCTGGTTTCCCTGCAATACCCCTTAATACAAATTCCTTTCCTTCCATAGAAAATTTCATGAAAAGTTCTTGAAAATTAAAAGCTATTGTACCCAAGGATTGTAGCCATTGGACTCCTAATGCAACATCAGCACCTCCCATTGGAATGGAAAGCATTGGGCTAGTCAATACATATTCTCCCATGGATAGCTTGATATTATGGCACTTTCTAGAGAAATTTATTGTTCCTCCATTGGCAACCATCACTTGACACTCTGGTGCTGGATATAAGAAGCAATTCAATTATTTTGCTACCTTACAATGAATAAAATTGTGAGTCCTTCCTAAATCAATCAACACTATTACCTTTTTCTTCTTGATTTGTCCTTCTATCTTGATGGTTTGAGGAGTGGTAATTCCCACCAATGTATTTACAAGATATGGTCAGATTCATTTTTCTTCATCTAGCCCTTTGTTCCTCGAGTATATGCCTCTTCTTTTTGACCTGTTCTTTGCTCCTTTCTTTCTTCCTCTCACAATCTTATGTAGAATAATTTCTTCTCAGCACACTTGTGACCTTTAGTGTATTTGCTATCACAACTGTAACAAAGCCCTTTTGCTATTTTTTCTTCCAATTGTTGTGGTGTCAACCTTATAGGTGTGGAAGACTAGGGGCAACAACACTTCTGTCTTTATAGTTGTGAGTGGTATGCTTCCTGGTTGCCATAATTTTGCTTTCCATTTTTCTTGCTAACCTGAATGCCTTCTCTAATGAATCAGGTTCCCAAAAGGCGAACATCATGTTGGATATTATCCTTTAAAGACCCTATGAAAACATCAATCCTATGCTCCTCTGTAATATCTTTTACCCTTATGTTCAATTTTGGAACTCCTCAATGTGCTCCATTATTGAACCCTTTTGTTTGAGACTTATCAATTGGCTAAAAAAAGTGTTGTTTTTTGTATCCTCATAATGTGTTGTCAATTCTTCCGTAAAAATTTACCCAAGTGATAATTTGTTTACGAGATAAAATCCATTGATACCATACAAACTGATTTGGTTCCAAATATAAAGTTGCAATACGTACCTTTTGTGTGTTTTGCACATTCTTAAGATCGAAAAATTGCTCCATCTATAATATCCATGTTGCGGGATCCTTGCCATCAAACTTCCTCATATTGATTTTTGGAATACGGTGGGTCTTCAATCCCACATTAGAGTCTATGAAATCATGATTAACATTTATTTTATTCACATCATGAGTTTCTTTTACAACTTTTTCACCATTAGTAAGTATTTCTTGTAGAAAATTTGTCAAATCTGTCTTCAGCCATGTCTGTCTTCAAATCTGTCTTCAAATCTATCATGTCTCTCTTCAAATCTATCTTCAAATCATCCATCTTAGCTTCCATGCCCTTTATCTTAGATTCCACGCCATTTATCTTAGCTTATGTTAGCTTTGTGAGTGTGACATTTGTTGCACTTGTTCTTGTAATTTCGATATATCATGTAGCATTTCTTCCTCTTCTTCATGAGTCATGCTAGAGCTTTCAGGTTGCTTACTAGGTGTTTGAATTTTCTTTCCTCGGGGCATCAGTCACTGATAACAATACTCTACTATGCCCTTTGAATTTTTTCAAAATAAATTTTCAAACCAATCTTAAGCAAAAATTTAAAAGAATCTACACACATTTTTTCACTTTGTAGGAGCTTGATATTGCCTCTGATGTATCTCTGTACTTTCGGATCATCTAGTTCTGGAATTGCAACTTGCAGTAACCCTCTATGTCTTCTTTCCAATGCCACCAGTCTGATCCAAATTGGATTCTCCAAGGAAGAGATGCAAAATCTCCCACAGTAACTGGATTATAGACTAGTTCAGTAGAGCGAACTTGTACGACATGCCACGAGTCACTATTTCGACCTTTGGCTCTTAAAAATATATACAAGAAACTACAGTCCGTCCTCTTTCTATACCTTCTTACGAAATTTCAATCTGATGCTCAGAGAGAAAGTTATGACGATTTCCCCAGGTCACCTGTTTGGAATGTAATTCAGGAGTCTACAAAAAGACCAACTTCCTCAGATCATATCTCCGCAAATATAGAGCGAAAAGCTCTGAAATTTGGATCCGAGATTTAGCACGATTTCTTCTCAAATGGGTTTTTCTTTAGCTTCTGAAACATCGCAGAAAAAGTTAAAGCGAAAATGCCACGATGACCTGTTTGGAGCAGCAAAACCCTAGAATCCAAAGCTCTAATACCAAATGTTATGAAACCAACTCAAAAAAAGAGATCAACGCCTTAGAATTCAGCCTCTTCAAGGAGGCAACCTCCTTTACATTACATAAATGAACAATTCTTTGATGATTCAAATGACAAAACCTTCTTTTTATATATAGGAGTCTAAGAAGTCACAATATAACCCAGCTGACCTAACAATAATAATATAAATCCACAAAAATAACGATATAGGGATTCTATGGGGCACAATAATAACAATATGGGGATAATAGGGGCACAACAATATTAATAAGGAATGCAACTAAAATATTAATGGGGTAATCACTAGTATTATAGGGACCCAACAAAGTGTCTAAGATTGTGTGTCGTTGACTTTTATAAAATCTTGTTAAATCTTGCAATGAAAATAAATCAAATAACAAAGAAATAAAGCTAATAATTGCAAAAAATAATATTTGATTATTAACCCTTATATTTATGTGATCTATTTAGTCTAATTAATGATTATATCTAAAAAGTTCAAGTAACCAACTATTTTCCATACTTTACATAAACAAGTCGATAGCCAACAAATAAGAGATGAAAAGTATCATTGGATCTTCCCTACTTCATATAAACAAGTAGAATAGCCAACAAATAAGAGATGAAAAGTATCATTGGATCTTTCCTATAAATCCAGGCTTCCCAATCTCCACAAGAAGCAAAATCCACACAAGAAAAAGCATATATTTGTGTTTCAACTAGAAGGCCAATGAACCTCAAAGGAGGGTGGCCAAAACACTACCAACAAGCCAATTGAGTTAGGAAAACTAAACTTTGTATTTTTTAAGAAACCACCATACTTTTAAGGGAAACTAAGAAAAATAGTGATGGGAGAAGGGTAGACCACCAAGTAATAAAGAGATTTTCACATGCCAAAATGTGTATGTCATTGATACATTTATTTTACCCATTAAAGTATGCAATAACCATTAAAGCATGCAATGAAGATAAATTAAATAACAAGGAAATTATGCATGTAAGTTCCAAAAAATAATAGGTTTGTTAACCTCTTTACTTTACGTGTACATATAATTTGAATTAAAGGAAACAAAATAGAAATAAGTAGTTTGACAACAAGATGGAATCACCAACAAATAATAGATGAAGAGAAACATTTGTTTACCAAGTAACATTTGATCTTACTATAAGTGTAAACTTAGGATTCCCAATCTCCACGTGCATGAATATATAAAACCAACAAAACAACACAACACATCATAGACCTAAGATAAATAGATGCAGCTCCCAATGGTATAACCCTATGTCTTGAGAACACGTCCTAGATCTAAGATAAATAAATGCAACTCACAATAGTATAACCTAATGTCTTGAGTAAGCAAAATGCACAAGGATGCAATGTTGAGAGCTAGAGAAAAACCAAGCAAGTCCAAGAGTGTCAAAAGAACTCAAGTTAATGGCATATAAACATAAGGAAACCAAGATGCCAAGAGAGGTGGCCTTCCCAATGAAAAGAATTTGAAACAACACTATGGGAAGTCCTCCATTTTAGAAAGGAAAATGTTGATGATAACTCCCTAGTGGTGGAGTGGTAAAAATGTAGTTGTCAATGTGCCATAAGAAAGGGACAAGACACTAAACAAGATAGGTAGTATGAATAGATGATTGTTCTCAACTAGGAAGCCAATGCACTCCCTTAGAAAAGAGAAGCAATATTATTGTGTTACAAAAAGGAGGTAGAGGAGCCTCAGAGGAAAACTAGATGTTGCACACCTAGAGAGGATGGCCAAGCAAGCGAACAAGGCTAGTTAACCTAGGAAGAATAGACTTTATATGTTTTGGAGACACCACCTAGATTTTGTAGAAAATAAAGAAATATAGGATGGGAGATGGATAGACTACTAAGTAATTTAAGGGAGTTTTACGTGCCTAAGATTGTATGTCATTGACTTTTATAAAATCTTGCTAAATATTGCAATGAAGATAAATCAAATAACAAAGAAATAAAGCTAATAATTGCAAAAAAAAAAAAATGATAATTAACCCTTACATTTTATGTGATCTATTTAGTCTGAGTAATGATTTTATCTAAAAAGTTCAAGTAACCAACTATTTTCCATACTTTATATAAACAAGTCGATAGCCAACAAATAAGAGATAAAAAGTATCATTGGATCTTCCCTACTTTATATAAACAAGTAGAATAGCCAACAAATAAGAGATGAAAAGTATCAGTGGATCTTCCCTACTTTACATAAACAAGTAGAATACCCAACAAATAAGAGATGAAAAGTATCATTGGATCTTTCATATAAATCCAGGCTTCCCAATCTCCACAAAAAGCAAAATCCACACAAGAAAAAGCATATATTTGTACCAATCTCCACAAAAAGCAAAATCCACACAAGAAAAAGCATATATTTATACAAAACAATGAAAATCTATGACATCATCCTCTGAGATGCTTCCCAATCTCCACAAGAAGCAAAATCCACGCGAGAAAAAGCATATATTTGTACAAAACGATGAAAATCTATGACATCATCCTCCTTTCCTATAAATCCAGGGTTCCCAATCTCCACGAGAAACAAAATCCACACCAAAAAAAGCATATATTTGTAAAAAGCATATATACTTGGAGAGTACTCATTTTTATATTTACATTATGATACTTGTCATAATTAACAACTAGACTATTTTAATTTTTAATTTGTTTTAATTATTTTATTACCAACAAAATTAAATCATAAAAGTAAAAATCTCAATATATCACAAAAAGAATTCCAATAGGTGTATGATATGGACATAATGAGGGCTCGGTGTAATTGAATTTTTCATTTTTTTAATTATTTTACTATAAACAAAATTAAATCATAATAAAATAATAAAGAATCAAGTAAAAATCTCAATGTATCATAAAAAAAATGAAATCTAAATAAAAAATAATTTTTTTATTTTTTATCTAAATCCAAATAAAAATAAAAACAAAAACAAAAATTCCAAGATTCTCATCAAAAATGAAATTAAAACAAACAAAAAAGTATTATTTTATTTATGTTTTAATTCAAAATTAAAAACAAATAAAAAATCTATTTTTATTTAAAACAAAACAAATATTTCAAAAAATATATTTTTCATTTTTTTAATTATTTTATTACAAACAAAATCAAATCATAATAAAATAATAAATGTTAAATACACATGACCAGCAATAGAATATGAAAGATAAAACATGAGTACATTTTTTATTAACAAGTGATATATATTTATAGTACATATTATGACCGTTGGATTCCATATCCCAAGGTCTCTTGGACTCCTTTTGTCTATTTGGCTTCCACACTAACCCCTTGAGGATTAGGTGTCCAACATTCCCCCCCTTAATCCGAACGGTTATGTATGAGTCTAAGAAGAGAGTTGTAATACAAAATGTGCAAAAATGCATGGCAGCACTACGTTGAATGTGCTCTCTGAAATGTTGGTATAAAGGGTGGTGATTTAAGGATGACCACCAACACTGGAACGCTTAGTGCAGGTCCTGGAACTCTTCCAAAACTAGAAAGAAGCTAAAGTCTTCTGCTAGAGGAAGTGCTCCTATTGTTTTGAAGAGGGAAACCTTCAACCATGAAAGGGAGGTCTCACCTTGCATAAAAGGGAGAACTTCAACCTGAAAAGGGAAGTCTCAACCTCTGATGGTTTAAAGATGACCAACAACTCTGGAACGCTTAATGCAATTCTTGGAACTCTTCCAAAACTGGCAAGAAGTTGGAGTCTTCTGCTAGAGGAAGTGTTCTCAATTTTGTTCCTGGAATTCTTCCGAAACTGGCAAGAAGCTGAAGTCTTCTGCTAGAAGAAGTGTCCCAGATTACCAACTGAAGGCATGTTCACGGGCATCTGTCTCTGGCTACAACTCTGAAACTGGTGTGGCAGGTTGTGGTTCAGGCTCGCTTGATGTGACTTTGAAGCTTGTAGATGACCATCATTCCCCACCTATAAGATACAAGGTGAAATGATGGAGAAAACTCAACTACAAGATTGTTCAATACTCTGGAACAAGTTCTAACATGTCATTGGTTCTTGGTTGTTGATGCCCATTGCCAAGAAGTGATCCATCCAAGATGAATTTTTATTCTTGCAGGATGTTTGTTTATGAAGCATCTGTTTGAAGAATGACTGGTGTGCTTACATGGATGAAGATCAAAACAGTGATCTTTCATATGGCCAACTCGGTCACAATGTTGGCATTTCACAATCTGTTGTTGTCGATGTTGTTGTGGAAGAGGGGCAGAATCTGGAACATCTAGCGATGAACTGTCATGAAGGAATCCAGCACTCTGAAACTGAATGGGCTTTGAGTAGTCTGGAATATGGAAGGACAAGTCCTTCTCATATCCAAGACCGGTTCTGTGTTTGTTGTGGACAAGCTGTTCCCAAGGTCTAATGATGGGCTTGGGAAGTGCATACTGAGTTTCTGCATCTGCATGTACAACGGCTACTTTATTGAATACTAAATCTGAACCAACTGTAACATTATTGACTTGCTTCTGATGGGTTGCAGGCTCAATGTTCTGAACATAAACATGTTCAGAATGACTTTTCTGTTTTAATTCTTCTTGTTGTAGCTAAGTTTCGAGCTGCAAAAAATCAATTTTCTCTTGTGCATTTTGTAGACAGACCTGAATGTCTGTGAGAGAAACTTCGCTGACTTTTAATGTATCATGAGTAGTAAACAATATCAGAGTTTTGGGGAACTCTAATACTTCATTGATTCTGACCATTTTCTCCACTGTTAAACTTACACTTTAAACCAACTATGAACCAATGTCACTTCAAGGTATTCTCAAAGTTTGATCTCCCAAAAAACTACAACAATCAAATGAGATTATTCCTTGAAGAATGAATCAAAAGCAAGATTTTAACTCTACACTTATTCTCCAAACCCACATACAACGATGGTTGGTTGCATTCATATATAAGGAAAGTATATTGTGCATTCCCAAACAATGAAACTCAAATGCTACAACAAATAAAATACTTGTTTTTCCACTCAAAAATATATATCAACAAAGATGCAAGCTTTACACAGTCATCTATTCAAGAAATACAGTGTATTTTATCAATTTTACACAAGAGCTCCAACAACTATACAATAACAACCAAAAAAAATCTACGAAATTCATCCACTGAACATTTGCTTTCTTATTTGCTATTCAACTGTAACTCAAAAAATTGGACTGTAAAGAACATTCATCAAGGCAATAAACCTTTCAATTCCTTTCTATCTGCACCGAATGCCTCAGTCCCAAACCCCTTTACGTATACATGAGCAAAAAGTTTTGAAGGATCTGGCACTGGGCTTTCCTTTGCCAAGGCAATTGCATCATCAACTTCTTTGTTTTTTTTGCTTCCTTCTCAATATCCTTAAATTCCATTGTTGTGGCTATGTTATTGGCTAGCACAAGTTTATGGACGCTTTCAATTGGATCACGCTCATGTCTGACACATGTTAAGTCGAACGCCTTCTGCTACTTGCATATACAATTTCAGGTCTAGGAAATGCATAGCATACATACTCAAATGGGCAAGCTCATTATGGCTTAGGAATACTAGCACGAGGACGATTTATTGCTTTCGAGTGGTGGAACAATCAGGGTAACAAAGAATGACAACTCCAACATTGTCTAGTCTCATTATGAAAAGAAATTCTATATCTAATACAAATGGCCTATATGCTATCGATGCTACAATGTACCAGTATAGATACCAGCTTCTTGCCAATATATGTATTCTATTGGAATTTTATTTCACACTATCCTTGCAACAATACTCAAGCAATGACATGAATTGTGCAAGTCGAAACTCCTCATTCCCCTGTAATGCTTCAGATTCCACCCATGCTATTCATCTTTCTAAGGCATCGTAATACTCTCCATACCTGTGCAATGAAACAGCTGCATGGCTAGACCACAAATCCCTCCATACGAAGTGAGCAATGGAACGACATAGTGATTCACAGATTATGGACAATACCAGTCCCGCATGATAGATAGGCCAGCAACACCTCTTGGGAATTCAGATGGACTTCCAGCGTTCACCAGTCCCGCATGATAGATAGGCCAGCAACACCTCTTGGGAATTCAGATGGACTTCCAGCGTTCAACTGTTGATTTAATGATGGTCAACTACGTTCAATTTCTAACAGGCAAGTAGCAATTCTATGTTAAAGGATACCAATCATCATTTCCTCCATGCAAAGAAAATTAAGCCATCATTCCTGGAAATACAATTAAAACAGATGATAAATCAATTATCACTGTATTTCATAAAGAAAGAAGTAAAGCTTTGTCCATTGCCACACTGCAATGTCCAAGAGACTTCATTCTTTTTCTACAGCGAAGCCAAGAGATCTTGTAGTCTCCAAACCAATAATCGTTGCCCAAAACTCATCATAAGGGAGCTGTAATACATCGATAATCCTCTTAACTTTTCCATTGAATTCCGCAGCAGAGGTACTCTTTGTAATAACACAAAAAGGTAATGAGCAATATTCTTCTAAATCCACAACATTACAAGTGCCTTGTAATTTCAATTTCTGAGCAATTTAATCACCATCCCGGGTAAGGCTTTCATGGAACAAATTTATCATGTATGTTTTCCACTCTTCATCTCTCCAGCGTACAACAAATTAACTTAAACTCAACGGGGTTGAAATAACACTGCAATAGAGGGCGACCTTGGACTGGAAAATTTGAGCCAATAAATTACAAGAACACTGCCTCTTTGGTGAAGGAAAAATTGGCTTCTTCCTTGGCACACTAATTTCTGAAGATGCTCACACAATTCGGCTTTCAAAAACATCTTGGTATTGTTAGATAGTTGAAACTTCAACCTCTTGCAATGAGGAAGTTTGCCCACCTGGAGCAGCGTTCAACGTTCAAATCAGAGATGGGTTTCGTATATGCCAATACGCATTTGAAAGCGCTCATAGTTGTACTTCACAATAATAATGCAGATAAATGGCGCAAATAAGCAATAATAATGTACCGCAAATGGTTCTTTGCAAGGAAACTCTATTTTTAGGAAGAGCGGGTGTTTATAAATCAGGAGCATTTATGAACCAGCCATGCACCAGAAATAAAACGTTCAAGTTTTGCAGAAAGAAACTAAATTTGGGAAAGAAACATTGTACACAGTCTGTTGGGGCAATAGAAATGTCAAAGGAGTTACATTATATAAAACTAATTTGAGACCTGTGCTCTGACCGGAAGAGCATTTGCTGCAATTTCGCTAACAGAAAAAGAAATGTTTGCTGGCTTGATGGGTGATACGATGACACACTAATAATTCTTTTGATTCATGGGCAGAGAACAGTGAGCAAGTTTGATGGAAAGTAGCAGAACTGACAAGTTGCATCTAAAATTTAACTGAGAAAATATTCATGAAATGCAGAAGTTATAGCAGAAATAACCTGCACAGAAAGGCCATAAAACAAATGGCTCAAATTAATTATGCAAAACAAGAATTCGTCTACTCTGATACCATGTTAAACACACATGGACAGCAATAGAATATGAAAGATAAAACATGAGTACAATTTTTATTACCAAGTGATATACATTTATAGTACATATTGTGACAATTGGATCTCACATCCCAAGGTCTCTTGGACTCCTTTTGTCTATTCCGCTTTCACACTAACCCATTAAAAATTAAGTGTCCAACAATAAAAAAATTAAGTCTTTAAGTAAAAGACTCAATATATCACAAAAATGAAATCTAAATAAAATAAAATTACATATATATATAAACCAAAATCAAAATTGAAATAAAAATTAATGCAAAACAGTTCCAGATTCTCATCAAAAATGAAATCAAAACAAATAAATTATTTAAATTTAATTCAAAATTGAAAACAAATAAGAAATATATTTTTATTTAAAAAAATAAAAACAAATATTTAACATCTTTGTCCACCACACCCATTAAAATTTAGTAAATGTTAAGCTTCTAAAAAAATCCCTTATCATTTAACCCACCAATCGTAGATCTCTATCAGTTTTATCGATTGATAAAACAAACTCAAGGAAGCTAAGAACTTCTAAAAAATAATAACTATGTGTTGATTTATACCATTCACAAACAACCAAAGCGCAGGTCACTATCAGTCTGTCGTTTGATAAACCAAACTTAGATCTAAAAGACACCAATACCAATCTAAATCTCAAAGACGCTGAGAACTTCTAAAAGTCGACAACTATATATTGATTTATACTATCCACATATAAATGAATCGGTAACTCTGTCAATTAATGCTATATGAACTTCACATTTGAATAATCTACGAGAATTTGTAGTTTTCTGATTATCTAGAAAAAATGTCTTTTTCCATTAACCACCACGGCAATAATCCCTGGTCTGTTCCACTTTTTTCATTAACCGCCCGAGCAATACTGCTTGGTCTGTTCCACTTTTTTCATTAAACACCCGGAGCAATGCTGGTTGGTCTGTACCACATTTTTCGTTAACCACAAGGTTAATGCTTGTTGGAAATAGTAAATCAAGACTTGGTTATTAGAGCAACGCAATCCCGTCTATGATTGTTGGTCCTACTAAATCATGACTTCATTATTAGTTAACGCAATCCCGGGTTACAATTGTTAGTTCTAGTAATTCAAGGCTTTCTTGTTAGCCCACGTAGCCCTAACATATTTTAGGACATTTTTATTATCTTAGAAACCATAATTTTACGACTAGTTTGAATAACGATAGGCAAAGAACTGACTTTTCCAAAAGTCATTTTCACAAGGCATTGAAATAACATTTTCCTATAAAATATCAAGGCATGAAAAAATAAGAGGGGGAAGGCATTGAGATAACATTTTCCTATAACTAACAATGCATAAAAAATAAGAGGGGGAAGGCATTGAGATAACATTTTCCTATAACTAACAATGCATAAAAAACAAGAGGGGGAAAGCATTGAGATAACATTTTTTATAAACTAAACTAACAGGGCAGGGAAACTACGAAATATGATGGATTGCCATTTTCAGTAATGACAAACATAGTGACAAAAGCAAAAATGGCTTTGAATTGAGAAAGGAATACAGATGAAAAATCAATAGATTGGCTTGAAGTTGATATCCAATGGAATCAAGATATTAAATCAAGAGATTGGGTTGAAGTTGATTTCCAAATATTTGTTTCAATTCTAAAGTAAGAATCAATGGAATCAAGATATTAAATCAAGAGATTGGGTTGAAGTTAATTTCCAAATATTTGTTTCAATTCTAAAGTAGGAATCAAGATGAAAAATCAAGAGATTGGGTTAAAGTTGATTTCCAAATATGAGATTGGGTTAAAGTTGCTTTCCAAATATTTGTTTCAATTCTAGAGTAGGAATCAAGATATATTGAAAAAAGCAAAAATGGCTTTGAATTGAGAAAGGCATCCAGATGAAAAATGGCTTTCTCAATTCTAGAGTAGGAATCAAGATATATTGACAAAAGCAAAAATGGCTTTCTCAATTCTACAGTAGGAATCAAGATATATTGACAAAAGCAAAAATGGCTTTGAATTGAGAAAGGCATCCAGATGAAAAATGGCTTTCTCAATTCTAGAGTAGGAATCAAGATATATTGACAAAAGCAAAAATGGCTTTCTCAATTCTAGAGTAGGAATCAAGATATATTGACAAAAGCAAAAATGGCTTTCCCAATTCTAGAGTAAGAATCAAGATAGATTGACAAAAGCAAAAAATGGCTTTGAATTGAGAAAGAAATCCAGATGAAAAATCAAGAGATTGGCTTGAGGTTGATATCCAAAGGAATCAAGATGAAAAATCATGGGAACTACAAAGTATGATGGATTGCTATTTTCAAGAACAAAAATAAAGTGACAAAAGCAAAAATGGCTTTGAATTGAGAAAAGATTCAAGATGAAAAATTAAGAGATTGGCTTGAAGTTGATAACCAAAGGAATCAAGATGAAAAATCAAGGAAGCTACGAAGTAGGATGGATTGTGCCATTTTCAATTACAAAAATAAAGTTACAAAAGCAAAAATGGCTTTGAATTGAGAAAGGAATCGAGGTAAAATCAAGAGATTGGCTTGAAGTTGATAACCAAAGGAATCAAGTTGAAAAATCAAGGAAACTACGTAATATGATGGATGGTGCCATTTTCAATTACAAAAATAAAGTTACAAAAGCAAAAATGGGTTTGAATTGAGAAAGGAATCCAAATGAAAAATCAAGAGATTACCTTGAAGTTGATATCCAAATGAATCAAGATGAAAAATCAAGAGTTTGGATTGAAATTAATTTCCAAATATTTGTTTCAATTCTAGAGTAGGAATTAAGTGTTTACAATATGGTAGTTATACTAGATTAGTTATACTAGGAATTAAGTGTTTACAATATGGTAGTTATACTAGATTAGTTATACTAGATTTTGCTCGCTCGCAACTGGAAAAGCACTGCAAGGGTCCAAATTGGCTAAATTCTTTGAATTGAGAAAGGAATCCCAATGAAAAATCAAGAGATTGCCTTGAAGTTGATATCCAAATGAATCAAGATGAAAAATCAAGAGATTGGACTGAAGTTGATTTCCAAATATTTGTTTCAATTCTAGTGTAGGAATTAAGTGTTTACAATATGGTAGTTATACTAGATTAGTTATACTATATTTTGCTAATCTATATTTTGCTCGCAACTGGAAAAGCACTGCAAGGGTCCAAATTGGCTAAATTGGCTAGCTACATAATTCACTAGCCACATATCAAAAGTCAAAATCGAAGTCAGAAAAGCACTGCAAGGGTCAAAATTGGCTAGCTACATAATTCGCTAGCCACATATCAAAAGTCAAAATCGAAGTCAGGAAAAACACTGCAAGGGTCTACATACAAAACCAAACCAAGTTGGCTGACTTTGTCGGTGTATCAATTTTAAGAGGGGACTTGAAAGATTTTCAGCAATCTTTTGGGCTTTGAAATATGGGTGAAATATTGATAGGACAAATATTAAATTTGGTGGTCAGTGTTCCACATTAATTTTAGGAATTAAAAGAATGTGCCTTGATAGGAATACCTCTAGTTATGCTGGTCAGGTGAGTAAGCTTATCATCTACAAATCAAATTCGTTAGCGCAATAATGTGCATTAATTTCGGTCTTCACAATTGATCCTACTTTAGAAGTTTCCAAATCTCTTTGAGCTAGCTATCTCAAATATCTGAGTTACCTCGGCTAAGAAATATATAAAATACTTGTCAAATACAAAATGTAAAATGGTGAGATCAAATTCCAATCCTACATGGGCGCATCATGAAATATGATCATATAAACCTTAAAAACTAAACATAAAACGATCATCCAAGAACATCCCAATAAATTTTGTATCTCTTAATATAAATTAAAAATATAATACAAATTCCAAATGCAATTGGCTCTCCGCAGCTTCACATACTCTAGGCAAGACCAGTAAACTTGAAAATAAATCTTAATACACTTGAATAATGCCACGTGCTACATTACGAGCACCTATGAAAATTTTAATATATCAACCTTTCAAAACCCTTGACAGGTCAATCAAATATGCAAAAAAAATAAGTTCTAGATATTTAGCTTGTTGCAATGGATGTAGACATAGCCTGTTTAACTGCTTGGGAATAAGTCTTATGCTGATATGTCAGTGTGTAGTCGAGCAGATCCCATAAGGATGTCTTTGGGTCCCATCCTGCACGCAAAAGTCAGTTATCAGGGAGAACTTATTGCACTTGAGCAAAATGGAAGAGGATATCTAACGCAGACAACAATCTAGGACAAAAGGAATTGAAGCTAACATACCAAGCCGTTCCTTGATGATAGTCATGTCTGGTATTCGCTTGTCACTGTCATCATATCCCTCCCCGTAGAATTCTTGAGAACTTATGTCAACAGTAGGCTCCTCCAAAGGAGGTTGTCCACTTACTTTAGAATAGACCTAGCATCACCAAAAAATGCACAACACGCATGCCATTACTGGAACAAGAGACAAAATGTTAAATAACAAATAGAATGCATTTCAAATTCTAAACATATATCTGACATCACCCATTAGGGTCGCACATCTAATATTAAGAACTTATTCATCCCACACCCATGTAAATGGTAAATAATAAATAGACTGCATTTCAAATTCTAAACATATATCTGACATCACCCATTAGGGTTGCACATCAATATTAAGAACTTATTCATCTCACACCCATGTATTATGTTGAAGGTAGCACCAAGAAACTCATCTGTAAAAAATTGATTTGTGCCATTTATATTGCATCTACTGCAGATCAGCTAAAAGAGTTTGTTGCACCCAGAGAAGTGAGGTGGACTCAACGGTCCAGGGTGAAATGAAGAGATGAATGTGACACGTACATGCATTACCTAAAATATTAAGTAAACGAACATAGACCATCATACTTTAGGTCTTTTGAGAGTGGAGAGGTGTGCACATGGTTTCTTTATACCCCACTTGGTGGGGTTAACAAATCCAGTTTTAAGATGGAACTATATGATTTTCTATTGCTTTGATTAAAGATAGGAAATTATATTGATGGCGATATGTCCACGATAAACTATTCAAACAACTTCTTGAATTCCTTAGGGAAAAACATAAGCCTTACCTCAGTCATCATTTCCGCCAGCTGCTTGACAGTGGCTTCATTATTAGGATTGCCAACATTGAAAATGTGACCGTTTGCCCTTGAAGGATTTTCCTGAAGAAAAAGTAGGTGAGTAGAATAAATATAAGCACCATATAGGATTAGCAGAAATCCACCAGGAAGTGTTGTTACTCACAATCATCAAGAGAACTGCTTCAATCGCATCTTTAATGTAGAGAAAAGTACGTTGTGACTGTCCCCCATCCACAAGTTTAAGTGGCTCCCCACGCAAGAGACCCTACAATATCAATGGCACATTTAGTGCTGCAATTGTAAAAGAGAGATGACCAAATATATCATAAAAAAACAATCTCAAGAATTTCTAGTCCAGAAACCCACAAACTTGTACTGCCACAATGTTTACCAAACAAGCTGAAGGATCTATCAAGAAAACAAAAACTTATAAATTGAAAAACAAAACGACTTACATTGCTAAAGCAAGCAAGAACCCTTGGTACACCTTCACTTGGTCCATCAACCCCTGGAATGAAATCCATCCTTGGACCAATCCAGTTAAATGGCCTCACAATAGTAAATTCCAAACCGTTCTCAGCGCCCTCAGCTGTCAGAAGAAAAATCTCAGTCTAGTTAAACAAGCATTCCATCTACTATGCACCTCTTACACACTTACATCTTTTGAGGGCTTGAACTATTTCTCACCGTAAATTACTCTTTCGATTAGTTGCTTTGCACATGCATATGACCACCTCTGCTTCTCAATTGGGCCAAAGATGCAAGGAGATACATCTTCTTTAAGGACATAGAAGGCAGGATCCTATTACAGCATTAAGTACCATGTCAGTTAAAATCCCCCAAGCAAAAAAATGCAGCAACACAATGCTAAAGTCATTACAAGAATCTGCATTCTAATTACGTGCTGCAGTGGAAGCTGCCACCACAGGAAGCAACACCACAAGAACCTCCATTATCCCGGATCACAAGCAGATAGATCTTAAGTTGCCCAATGTTAGTTACATCTGCCCATCTCAATAAAGCCTATTTGACATTGTGCAATGGATAAACAGAAGATCTAGAATTTGTTCTACCAGTAGTTTGGTCTCGTAAAATAATCCATTCCACAAAAAGAGACTAGATAGATAGTGACTCATAATGGCTGTATTTAGTACTACGAAGATACCAATATGTATGCATTGACTGAGTGAGAACGATCCAAACAAATCGCCAAAATGACATTAACTGCTAGAAGTCAAGAGACAATAGCTCAGATGTTCATGCAAAGGAGATAATCATTACTAGGATAAGATGGGTTTTAAAGAGATACACCACATGAATATTCAAAGAATACATGATATGCAAAACTCAACCATCTCTTAATCTGAATCACATGAACACATTCCAATACAAGGATGAGGTATTAAAATACATGTACCTGTCGCAAAGGACTATCTTTTGGGAGAAAGCTGCCGATTGTCTTTCCATATACCTCACAGGTGGAAAAGTGAATCAAACGTTTGCTGTTTTCTGAGCAGTAGCGAACCTAAACATGCAGAAAATCATCAAACAAAACACATCTTTTAAGAAACTGCATCAATAATTCTCTCGACCACAACAACCTAAATCCATTTTGTTATATTACAATCATTGCATCAATATCACATAACTTAGTAAAAGGGGAAAATAAACACAATCACCGATATAGTCTATGGGTAACAATACATACCACAGGAAGAGCATCTATGAAATTGCTGTATATGGTATCAAGAGGTCGTGTGTTGTAGTCCGCAGGTGTACAAATGGCAGCTAGATTGATTGTCTGTCATGCATAAATGGGATTAACAAAAGGTTACATGAAAAGTAATACAGCATTTCAAAACAATCCCAACTGCCAGAACAGCAAATCAGCTAAAATTAATATTTATTGGCAAGCCAGATACAACACGTGACTTATAATAATCTTATAGATTCAGGAACCAAAAACTAATGCAAAATGGTGAAAGACTTCATGTTATAGATAGCCAAAAAGCAAAAACCCGCCTGAACAAGTCTTCTTACAGCACAATTTTGGTGACTGCCAAAGTACAAATAGACTACCTAATAATCCAAAAATACTTCCAGTATATAGATCACCTTAGATAATTAAAAATGCAAAAGGTGCCTTAACAATGCGTAAAAAGCAATTGTCCCTATCATTCAATTCGAAAGCATTTTTAACTAACATAAAAAAATTTCCAAACCAAGGAGTATAATTGCATTCACATTTATATAAAACTATCATCACTTGAATCACCCTTAAATTGCAACTACCAGAAATATGGTGCCCAAAATATTCCAGAAACACTAATCCATCACTACAGTCAGATGTATGGTTCTACTATTTTGGCCTGAACTATCAACATAGTGGGAGATGTGAAAACAAAATCACCCAGTCACCACATTAACACATAATGTCCCCCACATCTCACGTTACTGGACATTTGAATAGTACTTGCTATTAAAATGGCCATTCTAGCAACAAAAGAATCCCACATGGATAATGGCAGAGGAACAACCACCTAAGATGTTTTGATTTGTCAGACATGTCACATAACACACACTACCTAGCAACAAACAAACAAAAATCCGTACATCAGCCTTCAGATGAGTGAGAATGTAAACTTATTCAGGTGTTTGGAATTACAATAATCATAAGCACTATGAGCTTCTTAGTTGATAAAACAAAGACAAGAAGATGCAGAGTCAAGAGAGACAGCGGAAAGATTAAGAAACAGATGAAATCAACGACATTGCAGCTCGTGAGATAACAAAAAACTATTTGTCAATTCCTTCAGTTTATAATGCCCTCTAGAGGAGCTTCGCAGAGAAAAGAAAGGCATGCACATAATAACATTGAAAGCCACAGAAAGATCCAGATTATGCACATCCACAACCGAACTAGCATAATTCTAATTGATTTGAAAATGATGTAACTAAACTACTCAAAATGTGGCACATGTACAAAAGCCACTCAAATTTATAAATGAAAACATTTAAATCAAACTGTCATCACTTTCAATTTATATCTTGTTGCTGTTACAAGAAAACGATAGTCCGGATCTGCTAAGAAAGAAGATGCAGAACCCTAAATTTAAAGAAAAGCGCACTGAAGATAACTATTGGTTCACTATTAAGCTAAAAGAACTTGCAATAAGTCGACTTAAATCCAATTAAAACTAGAGGTCACAAAATAGACAAAGAGTTACATCGTTTTTATCTTAGTACTACAGAAGCACCTACAAAATCAACAAAATCAAGCAAGAGATCCACCCAATTAATACCTACTTTCAGCAAAATAAAATACAAGAAAACTGTAAGCTTCTTTAGAAACGCCTCAGCTCAATACAGTACAATTTGCTAATTACAGAGCACTTTGTTAAATACAGAGCAATTTCCCACAGAAAAATGGCTAAAGTATGTCGATCCATCACCAAATTAAAGAATGCAGGTAGAACAAGCGTCAATCCCATTTGCAGACCTCAGAACGCTTACAAAGCTACTGCATGCACAAATAATTCAAGAAAACACTAAAACCGAACAAAAAGATTTATGCTAATCTAGAGCATTATCCGCTTAAAGAACGCAGTGGCCTACCTAAGACCGGTATCGCATGGGAAACAAAAGTGTTTATATGGCCAAATCTAAAGCCAAATTTTGCGTAGTAATAAATAAATGAAGTGCGTTTCGGTGAAATCGATCTCGATTTCAATAACGGGCTATTTTGCACAGAAAATAACTAAAATGAAACCGCATTGCAGCTAAACCTAAATCTACTTTAAGCAACATTTGCATTGAAATTACCAGATCCGCCATCTTGATGAGCCCCTCAAGCCTGGAGTCGTGCTTGATATTTATCCTGTGGAACTCGATGCGGCCAGACCAGGGGTGACCAGGCTCCAAGAGATGCTGGATCTTGTCACTGTAAACATCAATGGCGAGCACTGTGTGATCCGTCTCGTGCATCAGCTTCTCACACAGATGCGAACCGATGAAGCCTCCCGCCCCGATCATGCAGATCGTCATCGGCAAGATCTCACCTCCATCAAGATCAGTCCTCCGCACCGCCATTGCTCAGGTAGTAGATACAATAGAAAGAAATCTCAGCAACAAGAAGATGAACACAAACTCTCAATGTATTCTCCGCAGCTCAGGGTTTCAACATATACCGCATGGAGAGAGATCAAAATAAAAGAGGGCCGAGGCTCCCCTAATCCTCCTTTCTCGGAAACGCGGAAGCGAAACACAAAACCGTGTGCCGCGAACCAGATAACGACACGTGTCAAGAACAAAATGAAAAAAGTATTGTTTTCATGCAACTTGCTCCAGACAAGTGTCTTGCCCGCTAAAAGGCGTGTATCTCTCGTGAGGGTCCCACGGCCCCGGTGCCCTAGATTTGATAGATCTGTCCATGAATTAGGCGCTCCGGTGGTATAGTTATTTTATTATTTTTTGTCATTTTATTTTTGAGACAGTTAAGCTTTTTCGCGATCGCGCCATACCATTCGGTAATTGGGTTTGTTAATTTGGTTTAAATATTTGGTTAGTGAATTCATGTCATGAGGCATAGGGCCCCACTAGCTTTTAACGAGAAATAGCATTTAACGTACATTTCTATTTCCTAGATTTGCTATTTTGGACAAAATATATTCTGGTGACTTTATTTTTAATTTGTGTTGGTCAAGCTCTAGTTTTTCCAATAACATTTTGCTGAGTAGGATTCGCAATTGTGAAAAAGAGTTGCAGCCAAATTTGATTTCATGTGATTGACAACTACCTTCATGTGATTGACAACTAGGATGTATTGATTCTCCCTCGTTTCAGAATTCTGACTCAACTCTAACTCTACGAGCACTCTCACTTCTCACTGTCACATGGATATCATATGAACATTTTAATGACACCTCCGAATTATCATTGATATTTTTTTAAGAAAATTTCCGTATTATAATACTTTCTATATTTGTAAATATAGAAAGTAAAAATAAATACAACATTGGGTATAAAAATAAATCTGGTATTCGAAATATTAGAGAGTATAGAAAAGTCTATCACACTCGCACACTACAGCTTATCAAAAACGCGTTGGATATGTTCGTTACCTAAACATTTACAGACCAAATCCAGCTGGTGTTCATTTGTCCTGTATATAATATAATTAAATAAGCATTTATAATGTTTATGGCACTCTTCTCGGAAAGAGTGTTTGTTGCACTATCTATTTATAATATCAATTATAAATATATATTTATTTTGCATTATGGATGAATTTTATTAAAAGATAGATAATTTAGGGGTTTAAGTAAACCACTTTGTTGAGTTGTTTGAGTATTTTGTAATTTATTAAAGAAAAGTTATTAAATGATTTGAATATTATTACTAAGATTTAACCGTTTAAGTATATCGAGTTGTTTACGTATTTGAAATTTATAAAGAAAATATTCATTTTTTAATTATTAAAGGATAGATAATTTCGTGGTTTAAAGTTATTATTTTGTTGAGTTGAGGGATTGAGTTGTTTATGTATTTGAAATTAAAAATAAAAATAAATATATATATATATTATATATAATATATATATATAGAGATAATTTGATTAATAATATTTAAATAATTTTAATTATATATATATATATTATATATATATATATATATATATATATATATATATATATAAATTATTTAAATATTATTCTTTGATGGGGTGAGAACTGAGACTGATTGAGACTAGAAATGGGTCGTTGGGGAGGGTTGTATTTCTCGGTTCTCTCTTATCATACGAAGGAGGGAATGATGTACATGAGCTTTAGATCTCAGACGGGTGAGTATTTACAGCGCATTGGGAAAGGGGAGTGATAACAGGTTGATAGACGGGATGAGGAATGTGTCGGGATTTCATTTCAGTGCTCAAGTTTGGTGGTGGAACTATACTTAGCTTCCTACTTGATGACGAAAGAGGCATTGGAGGCGTGACAGAATTGGTGGTTTCTTGATTTTCTTCGGGGATTTGTGGTTTGCTGCGTATAATGGAGTCTAGCGCCTTGTTTTTCTCGGGCCTTGCAAGGCCGAATTGGGTTGGCAGAGGTTGTGTGAACGTAAATGTTATTTTTGGCTCATTTGGGGTAAGGAGAGTATCTATAAAAGTTGGCAGTGTCATGGTGAGGATGGTGTTTCGAAGGCATCAAGCTTCTGGAGGACTATCGTCCTCCTAGTAGCCGGCTCTGTACAGTGGAGTGACTGGTGTGGCGGGGAATGTGAAGGTGGTGCTAGCGGTGGTGGTCAAGCGAACTCCCTGGGCTCCAAGAGCACGACCCTATCTTACGGTTGGCACAATTCTATCTGGGATCTACAGGACGGGGACAATCCACTCTTGCTTCCACCTTCTCCCCAAACCCATTATGGGCGGACTAACGAGTGGAGTAGTGGATCTATCATCGCGCGTTCGAGCAGGTGGGGAACCTTGAGTTCAGTCTAGTGGACAGGAGGGAAACAATTCAATTTAGTAGACAAGGCAACACTCTCGATTGAATTGGGTGTGCTTGGGTGGCGGCAAATGCGTCCTAGTCCTCGACGGGGGTGGTCGAGCTTCCTGGCGAAGCTAGGGACGGGGAGGGCGGAGTCCCTTGCATTAGCAACCATGGTGGATGGAAGTGGGAGCAAACCAGTGGATAGAGCTTGAGGTGCAGGTAAGGGAGTGCGTGGAGGGCGAGGTGGCGGACTTCGCAATGGTCGATGCCCGACCTCCCGAGGAGGTGGCAGGAGTCGAGAGTAGTTGACTTAGCGTGGCAACGGCAGCATGAAGACACCCCGCATTAGTAGCAGTGCGCAAACTCTTGCGGAGGGGTGGTGGGCATAGGAGAG
Source organism: Pinus taeda (assembly GCA_000404065.3). NCBI lineage: Eukaryota > Viridiplantae > Streptophyta > Pinopsida > Pinales > Pinaceae > Pinus > Pinus taeda. The sequence continues at coordinate 19,235 of APFE031676077.1, read as the reverse complement.
CTCATGTAACTCAAAATGATGGTCGTTGTGGCACCCCGAACCCTAAGGGATTGTAGCACTGCTACTTGGAAATTCGTTGAGGCCTAATCCAATCCTTGGTGGACCAGGTAGATGCGACAAAATGAATTAATCGGGAAAAGCACGATGAGTTGATGGCAACATTGGATCGCATGCATTACTTTTAGTGCCAAGTCAAGGAGTGAGTCGTGGTAGTCAGGTGGGGACAAAACCATATAGCGGAGAAAGTGGAAAAGCTAAAGAATTGGATGGCACACTTCCAAGGGCACGTTCACTGCAACTTCCGTCCTCCACCTCCAGGAATAGCTCCAAACAACCTAGCTTCTGTCACCTCAGACGATTAGTATGTCTTTTGCTTTTCTTTATGTTTTGTTTGTCTATTGGAGCCTATGGCTCTCTCGATTGTGGACATTGTTACTCGCATTTCTTTTGTATTTTTGCCACCTTATGTAGACTTTGGTCAACAAACCCGGTCGGGGTGAGACCACATGCTTTTTGAAGTATCAGATGTATATCTTTCTTTCTTTCTTTTTGAATGAATAGAATGTTGACTTACTATATATATATATATATATATATAATATATATATATATATATATTATTATATAATTATATATATATATATTTTAAGATATTATTACTTATTTAATATTTTATTTGCGCTAAAATTAATAAAATTTATGGTTTAAAATATTTAATTTTTTTTCTATAACAAAAGGTTATGATGTTAGTTGAGTTCAATTTGAATGGTTGGGTGGAATCATTGTGATCCTCTCCACCCAAGTTCAAGTCTCATAATTTGACATGTTATAGCTCTGGAATAGAGTAACTATTGTGCTCTTAAGTGAGTCTATAATGTGTACTAGTCAAGCACCAACAACCTCTCTCTTCCCTTTGAGCTAATAGGGAGGTGGTTCATAATGGCCAAAAATTTAAATCAATTAGGCTTATCTCCAATGGTTGGGTGAAATGGTTTTTATCTTACTCACTTAGTTCAAATCCCGGATAGTGACATGATGAGTTATACTGCCTTGTTAAATATTGTTGTAATGGCTTCACACCTATGAATATTGTTGCATTGATTTTGCCCAAGTGGCTCCCAATGCCCAAAAAATTAATTCAATTAGGATTATCTCCAATGGTTAGGTGAAATGGTTGTTATCTTCCCCATTCAAGTTCAAATCTTCGCTAGTGACATAATGAGTTATAATACCTAAATAATATTGTTGTAATGGTTTCACGCCTATGAATATTATTTTATTGGCTTTGAGCATTGTGAACTCTTAAGTGTTTCTACCGATGGACTAGCTTGATACTAGCAACGTCACTATAACTCTCACGTTGAGAGTCTCGCTACAGTTGGTCTAATACTAGCGACCTCACTATAACTCTCGAGCTAAGAACCTCATATAACTCTATAACTCTCGAGAACTATGAAGTAGAAAACCTCACTATAACTCTCACATTGAGAGCCTCACTATAGTTAGTCTTATACTAGTGACCTCACTATAACTCTTGAGCTGACAACCTCATACTAGCGACCTCACTATAACTCTCGAACAAAGAACCTCACTATAACTCTCACATTGAAAGCCTCACTATAGTGACCTCATTGAAAGCCTCACTATAATTAATCTTATACTAGTGACCTCATTGAAAGCCTCACTATAATTAATTTTATACTAATGACCTCACTATAACTCTTGAATTGAAAACCTCATAGCACTGTGTAACTCAAACTAAAAACATCACTATAACTCTTGAACTGAAAACCTCATATAACTATGTAACTGAAACTAAGAACCTCACTATAACTCTGAAGCAAACTAATTTCTTTCTTTAACCAAAAAAAACTTAAAAATTATAATAAATCTAAATTAAAAATAAATTAAGATAATATAAACCTGTCTTTAATTTTATAACTACTATCAATATTTTAAAAATCTAAAAACTACAATAAATCTAAATTAATTCATTATTAATTAAGATAATATAATGCTATCAATATTAAAATGAATGTTATTTATCTCCCAAATTAAGTTAGGAAAATTATGCTTATGTATAATGAAAAATATAAAATAATTAATTAATCATTAAATCATATTCAAAGTTTTAATGTCCTTTTTTACTTATATATATATATATATCGCTTTTTAGTGTCACTCCTCCCGAGGGAGGGTTAATGCCCGATTGTGTGGGCCATATTGCCTTGTGATTAGAATAATGTGTAATTGTCCATGGTCAACTTTGATGGAAATAAACATGTGTTTGGAATAGTAAACGCATGTAATAATAGTCTAGTTTGATTATAAATAAAATAGGTTTTATAAAGTTACTTTTATTAAAAATGTATTAAAGATTTTTAATTATTTATATTTAGTTTATAAGATATTTAGTTTGTAAAGTTTAAGTGTTTCGAGGTTTTTTTAAGGTGTTAAATTTATTTATGCTTTTAATAATGTATTATTAAAAATAAGAAATTACAAGGATATTTGAGAGCATTTTTAAGTGTAAGATGTTTTTCAAGGTTTAGGTGGAAATAATAACAAATCATTCTTCTTAAAGGTGGCAAGAGGGGGAGGGGTTATCTACAATCCCGAAGGAAAACTAGCTATTAAGTACTCATGAGGGCTTGGAACGAGAACCAATAACCAAGCTGAAATGTATGGTCTCTAGTTTGGGCTAATAATGACCAAAGATATGACAATCTCTAAGATAACAATTTTGGGGGACTCTCTTCTCATGATTCACCATTTAAATAAAGGTTCATCTCCTAAAGAAAACTACCTCAAACTCCTTCAAATAATTATTGGTGCTTTGGATCACTTCCACTTTAAGTCCTTTTTTCACATCCTTAGATCACAAAATGTGGAAGTAGATAGACAAGCTAATATGGTGGGCCTTCTAAAAGTGGACCTGACTGAAATAAATAATTCGTCTAGATGGAGAAATATTCCATGATAGTACCCCATCCCCCCTTAGTTTAATGAACATTATAAGAACCCCTATACTAAGAGTTGAATGTGACATTAGAATTCTTGATCCAAAAAAGGTGGCATATTAAAATTGACATCGCGGCTTATGGAGATAATGCATGGGAATTCTACCCAATACCCTCACATGCACTAAGATCTAAGTCTAGAAAACAAAGTTAGCCTCGAATTGATCTCACACCTGGAGCATTGATGGACTCAAGGTTGTGGGTTATTATGAAAATTAATGGTGACAAGATTTGTGCAATGAGTGGGATCTTTGGTTCTGGGATTAAATCCATGGATTACACTTGCTTATGTTATATTTCTCCATTGCCTAATCTATGGGAGTTGTGGTTTAATAATTTGCAAAGGTGCCTTGCACCTCCTCATCTAAACCATGTTGTTTTCTCATAAATTGTCTGTGATAATTAGAGTTTCTCATAATTTATCCATGATAAATGCTCTTTTATATACGTTATTGGTAGAAGGTGGAGTTTATACAGTGTTGGTGGTGGTGAATTGAACAACACAATTATTTATAGGACTGCTCAAGTTTCCCTATCTATTCATGAAGACTCAATTCTTATCAGCGTGGCTCGTGGTAGACCAATTTGTTGCTTGGTTCATCCTCGTGGATGCTTCCATGTGTAAACCAGTTTTCCTCTATGAGGTATTTTTGAAACTAAGTACCCCTTTCCCCTTTGCGTGGAATTCAATATTACTATTGCTTCCACTGGTTCTTGGAAGCTCAACTTCTTTAATTGAAAGCCTCCTTTGTTTCTTTACCATTATGGCACGTGTGCCCAGGCCCTGTGATCATTTGCACCCCCCTTGCTCCTCCATGTGGGATGTGGTTGCTTCATTCCAACTCTTGTGGCATTGTTGCCTTCCTTTGGATTGTCGTTGTCCCCTTAGCTTCTCTCAACAATCTTTTAATTAGACCCCTGATTCCTTTGTGCCCTATCATCTTGTTCCTTTTCTCCTATAGCTTACCAATGTCGACCAAGAAACGAAATTTAGTAGTAGCAGGGGGCAACAATGAATGTAAAATGTGCTTACAACAAATCCAAACCCTGCAGCTGGAAAATATGGAAATTAATTAGAAAATTCATCAGCAAATGACAAACTCCATCTCTCTTATGGACGAGATTCAACCCCTTAAAGATAAATAACTCACCAAGAAGATTAAATTGATACACTACTTAGGCAATTAAATGACTTGAAGTTGCAAACTAAGGTAAATGAAAACCAATACCCCACAAGTACAACTTGTAGTTGACCCACAGGCATATTGCAACTTCATCTTAATAAGCCTCTGGAAGAAGTTTTCTCTCCTTTCCCTGGTGATCTTATATTGTAAATGTATCTTTTTACTTGGCAAATTTTGTAATGTTTATGTATGTTAGCCTTTTGAAGCAATTGGTCCTCAATTTTGTCATTTTTGAAATTAGTCCTTCCTTGGTGAATCCTCTGCAGGAAGAAACAATGTACTAGATTTTTCATGTACTTGTTGCATCTAAGTGCATATTTTAATAGAAACCTTACTCATTTCTATTAAAAAAAAACAAATTGTTCTTCCCAACCACACACAAAAAAAACTTTATTGACAAACAATATAGAACTTTATCTTCATAATATCTATAATTAACATTAACCTTTAATTTTATACCACTCAAATTAAAATTATACTTTTACATTTTATATCACTCAAATCAAAATTATACTTTCACATTTTATATATATATATATATATATATATATATATATATAAAAAGTATTGTTACCTAATCAATTTGTTATTCTTTTAATAAAATTAATAATTCAATTTAAGCTTAGAATTTAATTCAAGGTTAAACAAATATGTCCAGAATTATTTATTTATGATATAAAAGATTATTTATAAATAATGGTTTAATTTTCTTACTTAATATATATTATATTAGTTTAGATTTATCGTAATTCTAGATCTACTAAGTGTCGAGAGGGATGAAATCTCTTTTCACTCTAAAAGAGGTTTGCATCTCACGAGATTTGATCCCTCTAGGCTCTTGGTATATTAGGAGTTAGGATGGATCTACGCTGATTTAATTTCCCAATTTAAATAGGCTATATTCCACATGAATACATCGGTTAATACCATGTGTTTTCATACCACTCGTTAATACCATAAAGTTTTTATTTTATTTTATTGTTATTTATTATTTATTATTTTATCTTGGGTGAGTAAAAATGTTTTCACGTTATTACTTTTATTTTTTTATATTATTTCATTTTATTTTTTACTTTTATTTTAATGTAATTAGGTTAATACCATGTGTTTTCGTACCATGGGTTCATACCATAAAATTATTTTTATTTATTACTTATTATTTTATCTTGAACGACTAACAATGTTTGGCGTTATTAATTTTATTTTTATTTATTTTCAATTTTAATTTTTACTTTTCTTTTAATGTAATTAGAATGAGTCAAAATGTTTATAGGACAAGACATTATAACAACTTCTTTCCATATTGGACGATAGAGTGCCTATATATCCACTTTATTAAATTTGAATATATAAAATTAAATTTATATATTCTTCTTTCAACTTATTCATTTTATATTAAAATATATATATTTTTCATAAAATTGAATATAAAGAGGTGGTAAGAGGGGAGGGGACGTAAGGAAACAGGTTAACGGCCCAAGACCCAGAGGCATCTAGCAGGAGTGATAGCCTGCTCCCTTACGGACCACCAGCGGGTTATTACAGGTGGCGTGATTTTCCTTGATAACAGTGATGTGTATGAACCAACAGTCGCGAATAGCAGCCAGAGATGGTTGTCCTCATTGTTGGTTCGTCAACTGAGTTTGATGGGTTTTTCCACCTTAACACACAAAAAAATGAAGAAGAAGAAGAAGAAGAAGAAGAAGGGGGAAGGGACGTTTATGGCCTTGAAAAAATCAAAATTTAAGAGTAGGGAATGACAAATAATTAGGCAAAAACCTATGATTTATTCCAAGGCATTTACCTATGATTTATTCCAAGGCATTTATCTGGCTGAAGAATCCTAGGTCTCTTCTCAAATTTTGTTGGGTGACTGCCTTTTAATAATTCAGTATTTGGTCAAAAGTTTTTTTTTTGGATGTGGTCATGTGCTTCGGAGATCGATGACTGCTATGTCCACAGAAACATTGCCCAAGCAAATCCACTTGAGGGGATCACTTCATGTCGGGTGACTGCCTTTTAATAATTCAGTATTTGGTCAAAAGTTTTTTTTTGGATGTGGTCATGTGCATTGCCCAGGCAAATCCACTTGAGGGGATCACTTCATGTCGAGTGACTGCCTTTTAATAATTCAGTATTTGGTCAAAAGTTTTTTTTTTGGATGTGGTCATGTGCTTCGGCGATCGATGACCAGTATTTGGTCAAAAGTTTTTTTTTTGGATGTGGTCATGTGCTTCGGAGATCGATGACTGCTATGTCCACAGAAACATTGCCCAGGCAAATCCACTTGAGGGGATCACTTCATGTCCATTCATTAACAAAGCCTAACCCTGAGAGCATCAAGGAGAATTGATCCCATGACCTCTCAATAACAAGGTGCTTTTAACAATGGAAACTCAACCAATTGAACTAACCCTCGAGACTAAAAAGACATCAAAACATATCCCAAAGATAAGTTTCAATCACATTCCAAGAGATAATAATCAAGAAATAAATCAATGTGCCAATGAAGGTTATTATTTGATGTTTGGAGAGTTGGTGATTAATGGTCAATTAAGACCATTCTCGATCCTTTCATGTATTAGACATGAATTTTATATTCAAATATAAAAAAACTCTTACACCTCCAAACATCTATATATATTTAATATCGAAGATAATTTTAGTTAAAAATCTATAAATTAATTGAAAAATAAAAATAAAAAAATAAAAAATTAAATTATAATTAAATCAAGATAAAAGAAAATTATAATATAACTCCGAATATGCCATTATAATTTAGACAAATTTACAATTGGTACAAATATTATCATTACCATTAAAAATAAATAAATAGAAAAAAAATTAAATATATCTTTTAAATCTATAAATTATTTCTATATAATAAATATTTGATACAAAGCTCTAAATTATTATTATTTAATTTATATGTTAACTGGAACCTTATAAAATTGCTTGTCTACAAAGTATCGACTAGAACATTATAAAATCGCTAATGTACAAATGTCAAAATCATTCATTATTGTACAAAAGTAAAAAACGTAATGAATGCGTAAAAGTCATTATCCATGGAATGTGCCGGTAATGGTAATATCTGGTTGTGGGATCGGCTTTTTAGTGTATGTGCTCTTTGAATACGCTAAGCTTTGAAAGGTGTCTCTACTCAAATTTATTGGGACTGTTATTTGAATGGATGGCTTCAACTATCGGTGTGAGATTTGCTACTTTGTAGGTCGGTTTCAGATTTTCTCTATTTCTCTTGAATATCCACCCTGTATAAAATATTAAAATAAGAGAAAACATTTGACTTATTGACATTTTCTCCATTTCTCTTGGATATCCACCCTGTATAAAATTTTAAAATTAGAGATAAACATTTGACTTATTGAAAAATTCGCACAATTTTAATACGGAAGTCACCTTCACCTTTGGATTTATTTGAACATGAGATGACAACAACACTTTGGAGTCGGTGCGGTAAGCATTATATAAGAGATAACAAATAAATAGATTTATTTTATTTTTATTTTTCTTTTTTTAAATTTTATAAAAAAAATATTTATGAAAATAGATTATTAAAATATTTTTAATTTTAATTTATATTTTAATTTAATTAATGATATTTTTATTAAAATTACCCGTTTTATTTATAAACATAATTAAACCAGTGAATATTATCTAATTTCTGCATTATACACTAAAAACTAATCGCAGGCATTCATACTTCTGTCGTGTATTATATTGTTGTTTAATTTCATTATCTTTGGAAATATATCTATCTCCTGCTGCATTGTACATTTAGATTTTTTTTTTTTTTTTTTTTTTTTTTTTAATTATGCTTTTTCCGCCCTGGAAAAAAAGTACACCAATTCATATGCCTGTCGGTGTCATAACAAGCGAAGGAAAAAAGCAATCTGAATTGCTTGTTTTTTAATATTAAAATCTTGTTCACTTATAACGCGCACGTGATCCAACGCCACAAGAGATTGACTTATATAAAATCACGCCACAAGAGATTCACTGATCTTGTTCACGTATATAATATTTTAAAATTTTGTATTTTTATAATATATTTTTTTAATCAGTGAATTAACATCAAATATATTGAGAGTATTAAGGGCAGAGTATATTAAATTTCCATTATTTGATTTAACTGAAACTTTGTTTTTGATAGGCCTTATTAAAAGTGTTTGGAGGTATGAATGGTATAAAAATAGGATTATTCGAATTTGATTATTTAAATTTTTTCAACTATGATATAAGAATTAATCACTTTATATTTAATTAAATTTATTCATGGTTTTTTTTATTATATTTAATATATTTTGAATTTATATAATTATATTTGAGTTTATATGATTTTATGAATAATAATATTAATAAAATATAATTTAATTAACATTATTATTAAGTTGATAAATTATTTACATGTATAATTTCTAAATTCTTTAGATTTTACGCGAAATCTAAAATTTAATCATGTAAAACATTTCACTTTTGATGGATTCAAACTCTTGTTGACCCAAATGAGCTCACTAAGCATCAACTAAATTTAATGAGCTATTAACCTAAAAAAAATTCAATCACAATTACAATTAAGTCTGTATTGACCGCGATTTCATGGTTTCTAAACTAAAATATTTCCCCCCCTTTTTGATGGAGTCAAGCACATGTTGACCCTGTATGAGATCATCACTCACTTATCAACCCAAATTGTTTAGTCTATCACCCATGGGTCAAGCTCAAGTTGACCCCACTGAGTTGGTTGGCCATCGTCTAAATATAACATTTTTACGTAGAACCTCACAAGTTCTTCGACCATCGCTAGAGTAGAATTTTGTAAATGCTACAACAAATATAAGATGATTTGGATTAGACATGAGAGGGGATTATAACTTAAGTGAATTTACGAAGAACATGTGTTGTATCAAGCTTACTGTTTAGGTAAAATTATTGCCCAAATTTTTCCTTCTTCTTCACATATGAGAAATTTATGAATGTGACTATATGCATATAAGCATTCTCATATAAGTAATGCATTAAAGAAAATATCTCTCCTGGAATTTATTATTACTATAATTTATCACAATTACTAAGTAAAAAAGGTTTTTACCTACATTTACTAACCTTAAAAATGTATGGCAACATTGCTTCATACACATAAGAACTTATATCGCTGAAGTTTATGTAAATGAGCTTACTTATTAGAAGTTATTGTACACCAAAATTTATAGTAAGAGTAATAAGGTAAAGATTATTGCCCACTAAAATTCTAGTCAGGTTGGCATAAGGATGCCCGGTCTTGGTTTGACCATTGGAGGACAAAGGAGGAGATCATCTTGGAGAATAAGGATAATATTAAAAATACTATTGCTTCTGAATTTAAGGATAAGTTGTTGGATGATAATGAGTCAGAGGGAAAGAGGAAGCTAAGGTATTATAAGGAGGTGATCAACCCTAATCTTTCTAACCATAATTATCTTTCTGTCTTAACCAGTGCTAAGAAGAAAATGAACATCGCGAAGATAAGAACTAATTCTCATGAGCTTCGAAGTGAAACTGGACACTGGTCAATTCCCAAAACACTCTGGGATGAAACAGTATGTCACCTTTGCAATACTAAGAGGGTTGAAGATGAAAAACACTTTCTCTTGGATTGCCCAACTCTTACTCATATCCATTTTCATTTCCAATATATTTTCCACACTACCAACGTTCTTGACCTGTTAATTTCGTAAAACTATCACTATAAGGAAAATACCTTACAGTGGAGGTTATAACAGATGTTTTTAGTGTTATAAAATTGTTAAAAAAACATCCTCTAAACACATTTGTTTGTGGGAACGAATGTTTTAGAAGAGCTTATAACGAAACTTCATCACAACTGAAAAAAATTGGGCAATCAGAGGTTTTAGCGGATATATATATATATATATATATATATATATTTTTTCGTTGCACTTTATGGAACACACACAACTTCATGTGCTGCTACTTATAGAAATGCACTAGGCTTCATACATAATTAAAAGCACCGATAAGTTTAATTGAAAGAGCACCCGAACATGAAATGTGTACCACCCTGGTGCTTACAATAAAAAAAAAAAATCTCGGTGCGTTCAACTCAAAGAGAAGCAAACCTTGGAACGTATACCACGTCAGTGTTTATATAAAAAAAGCCTCGGTCTTTCTTTGATAAAGGAACGACTCCGCAACATGCAAAAAATAGTTACAATTCCAATGCTTTCTCTTAAACACACAACACCGATACATCTTGCTTACATAAACACATTGATGCATTTGTTATATAGAGGGTCTGGTGCTGTTAATTTTAATAGTGCACTAGGAATGGAAATAATATTTTGTAAAACCGGGAGGTGTTAGTTCTATGAAAGCATTGGTGCATTAAGAGTTACAATGCACTAGGGCATTAATTAAAAATAATATCAGTGCTTGAAGACATGAAAGTCGTGGTGTTTTCATTTCTGAAAAGACACTAATTATGTTAAAAGATGATGTCACGATGCTTTTATTTAAAGTAAAGCACCGATGTGTTTTTATGTTGACGCACCAGTATTTTTGTATGAGTTTTTTTTTTTTTTTTTTTTTTTTTTTTTTTTTTTTTTTTTTTTTTTTTTTTTTTTTTTTTTTTTTTGAGACATCGACCTATGGTAGTGCAATTTGTAATTTTAAAAATTCGTTATTCAATGAGAATTTGACATATATCTTATAACAATATTCATATAAATTAATATTTGATTATTGTTGTAGAAATTAATGTGTCGATTCTAAATTTCTCATGAAATTTTCTAAATCACAATACTAGAAGCTACTCTACTGATATGCGGAAGTAAATTCACAATCGAGAACCCAAATAATTAACATGTATCAAGATTCAAAACACATACACAGAGATTTATCTAGGGGAAAGCAACTGCTCAAAACCCCTTACTATCTATATTGCATTAATCAAAGAATCTAGATGAATACAATATGTTTTTCTCAAGCTTAAGCTCAACTTGCACCTATATCTTCTAGCCTCCTCCTGACTCGCTGATGTTGGCTATACTTATCTAATTTTCCAAGCCTCCAAGCCCCTATTTCCTTGCGATGTTTGATGAGGAATTAACCCCTATTAATTATAAATGTCCCTCATCTGGATTGTGCGATCCCTTTAGGTTAATTCTCTGACTACATTCACCACTTGCACAACTTGAACTAGTTTACAACTGATAATACACTGCCCTTGAACTCCAACATCAACTGGGTGACTCAAATTCTCTACATGCATGAGTTAATTTAGGTTGATTGAGCAGTTAACTGGATTATCACTTAGGGAGTATGGCGAGGAGAGGTTGGATCCCAGAGCTCTACAGATGCTGAAGGCGGCACCCATGGAGGCCCTCGGAGCCAAAAACCCTAGAAATGAATGTCATGGTCTTCCCTCCTTGCTCACTTAACCTCTACCTTCATTCTCCCCAAAATCTCTACGGCTCACATCCTTCCATCTCGCGGTTACCTGGTCTACAGCGGACTCACCTAGCAGTTACCTGGTTTACTCTCCATCCCGTCTGTAACTCCTATGACCGTTTACTGTTAGTTACAATGGAGCTAAATGAAGTTGACTATGAGGAGGACCCTCATCCCCAGCAGATGATATGGTCTCACTACCGAACCGTGTCGGGCTCTGGCCCCTTCGTTGCCACCCTGTGCCCGCTGTCAGCTGCACCATCGATTCAAGCTAGCCCTAGTCCTTCTGTACATCATCCCCCACCCTCAGTACACATTGATGATGCTCTTGGATTGGACTGCCCCCCTCTGTCTCCGGCTACCCTAAACCTGCTTAGAACCTGCCTACATACCTCGCCCACCTTTGACGCTCCCTTACCCTAGCTCCCCCATATCTCTACCCCATTGCACCCCCTCCACCTCCCACACCCCTTCATCCGGGCCTCCTCCCCTCAATAATCATGCCCTCTCCAGTGCAACCCTAAACCCTGGAGGCTTAAACCCTAATACGCCCATTCGCTCCAGCTGCCTCATCTCCCTGATACCTAACCCTAAATCTACCTTGTCCACCCCCCAGACTGTTAATCAGGGTTGTCATGGTCTTCTCAAGGACTACCCGACTACTCGCCGCTTAGACAAGCCCAAGAAAGGCAGGTGCCTTAGAACAATGGACAAAGACATCAACCTAGCACTGGGCGAAGACATTTTGATGGGTGAAGTCGCAGAGACTACAAAGAAGGTTCTGGTGGGTCGTGTGTGTGGCAGAACTACTCTGTAGAACGTCTTCGGCTCTGGACCTCGGAGATTTGGGGCTCCTTGCTCAAAGAATTTCCCATCATCAGGGTATTGGCTCGAGGGTGGTTTGCCCTTCGTTTCCATAGGGAAGAATACATAGACTGGAGATTATCCCGATTTTGGCACATAGATTTTGCTCTGATACTGCTAAAAAGATGGGATCCACTATTTGATTCGGAGAGGGAACAAATGGGCGCTGGGCTGATCTGGGTCCGTTTTTCGGGCCTTCCAATGCAGTTATGGACCCCTGTAGTTTTCAAGCGCATTAGAGACACCCTGGGCACTTACTTGGAACATGATCAATCCTTCGAAAAGACAGGAATCATGACAATGACACGTATCCTGGTACATCTGGATACAAGGGAAGGGCTGGAGGAAAAGATAACCCTCCATTGGAGACATTTCTCGCGTCGTCAAAATCTGGACTATGAAGGTGTTCCCTTTCGGTGCAGAAGATGCCACAAGGTTAGCCACCAATACAAGGACTTCCCACTACTCACTCCTACTACACAGGTAACTACAAGGGGAATGAAACATCGCCAGCCGGAAGACCCGATTGTGGACGAGCAGCCCACAGGTCTGGATCACTCAAAGGTTGCGGATGGAGTCACTGCTCAGCAAACCAGTGCTCCACAGATACCACCTATATCCCCTCCACTAACACGATCCCAGTCTGCTACGGAGGCTGCTCCTACAACGGGTAATGCTCCTCTTCCCTTTCCCTTTGCTCTGTTTTATAATCATATAAATGCATCTTTGGCTCAATCTGCATCCCTCTCTTGCATGAATGCCCCCATTAACTGTGCGCTCGAGCCCCTCTCCCCCATATTTTCTACCACCACGCTGACGGTACAAGAACTGAGCCCCCTCCATCACCCCTCCCACTTCCCTACTGCCTCGGGCTCACACTCCTACAATATCCGCTCTCGACAATTGACTAACCCTAACCTGCTAGGACTGGGCATCCCTCCCCCCTCCTCCGAGCAGACCTTTAAAGATCTCCAAAGCCATCAAATTTGTGGGGCTAGATGTGGCTCAGGGGCGCCAGAACACCATTGAAAGGGCACTTAGAGCATTTGACACCCTTGACTTCGTTCCTTGATGAAATGGCTCTCATACAATTGTAGGGGCTTGGCCACCCCCCCTAAAAAACGGGCCCTCAAGCAACTCTTACATTGCATTCCCTGTGACATGATCCTTCTTTAGGAAACCCTAGGGCCATTTGAACAGATTGTTAGGACCCTTCAAGCCATCTTACCCGGCTGGCACTTCCAAGCCCTGGATGCAGCAGGCAGATCTGGGGGCTTAGCCATTGGGATAAACCCTCAATCTATAAGGATGATATCTTCTTGGGGAGGCCAGGTTTCCTGGGCATGGACATCTTCTCAGCTAAATTAGGCAAACAGCTTCGTATCATTAATATCTATGCTCCAAACCAAAACAAACTTGCCTTTTGGCAAACCTCTCTGGAAAATCCTTTGATTAGCAATGCCATAATTCTTGGGGGAGACCTGAATTTCTCCATTGGATATGAGGAATCTTGGGGGCATCACTCACAGTTAGACCCTCTCTCTGATCAGTTGAGCTCCCTCCTGGATAATTATGGACTTATAGATGTTCCCATGAACAAGAAGATGCCAACATGGCATAACAAACAGACTGGAGAAGCAAACCTTGGTAGAATGCTTGACAAATACCTCATTCAATAAGAACTTCTCCATTCCCTCTCCTTCTTCACGCAATGGGTGGGCTCAGGGGGCATTTTGGATCACTCCCCCATATACTTAGAAGTGGCTGGCTCATCCAGAAAACCAAGGGCACCTTTCAAATTTAACTCCACATGGTTAAAGGACCCTGAATACATTAAGCTGGTTCGGATTTTTGGCAAGCCCAGCCCCCTTTTAGGGACTAGAGGAAGGCTTATGGTTTCTGCAGAAACCTGAACCAGCTTAAGAGATTAACCATTGAATGGACAAAAAGGAAAAAGGCTAGCGATGACCAAACCCTTGCGGACATCGAAGCTAAGGTGGCCTCCTTAGCGGATGAAAGTGGGCTTAGCTACTTATCCATCGAAGTTAAGCTACATCTGGTTGATTTGGAGGCACATAGATCTAAGATCCTAGTTAACTGGGAAGAAACGTGGAGACTCAGAAGCAAAGCAATATGGCTACAAGCAGGGGATGGTAACACAAAGTTCTTTCATAAATATGCAAATGGAAGAAAAGCAAGCAATACAATCTGGCAGAGGCCCTCAGACCAGGATCAGATAGTCAACACTCACTCTTAGCTCACCCATCTTGGTATCTCTCACTTCAAGCAGCTTTCCAAAGCCCCCCATGCCACTTCTATTGCTGAAATCATTAACATTGCAGGACATTTCCCTAGGTTTGTGGAACCTGATGGGATGGAGGACCTTATAAAACCTGTCTCCATAGGGGAATTAGGAAGCACTCTTAAGTGGTTCAAGAAGGAAAAAAGTCCGAGACCGGATGGCTGGCCTGTGGAATTCTTTATTTCTTTCTATGATATCATTGGACCAGACCTGCTTGGGGTGGTGGAAGAGAGCCGGACTCCAGGCCACATATATGCCCCCATAAACTCTAATTTGATTGCCCTTATTCCCAAGTTAGACTCCCCGAACACCTTCAATGACTTTCGTCCTATATCCCTCTGCAACTCTCTACAAAATTATTGCAAAGATTATAATAAATCGCATCAAGCTGATCCTATTTGAACACATATCTTAGGAGCAATTTGCCTTCCTTCAAAATAGACAAATTCATGAAGCCATTGGTTCTGCCCAAGAGGCCCTCCACTCCATTATGCTGAAGAACCTAAAAGGGGTGGCGCTCAAAATCGACCTCCCAAAGGCCTTTGACAAGGTTAGCTGTTTATATTTAAGGATGATACTTGTTGAGCCCTGAACTTGCATCTTTCCTACACATTTTCCTAGATTCTTTCCATTCACTTTGACCTCCTAAGCTATCAACATCATTACATATTAGTCATAAAAGAGAATTTAAATTTGTTTTTTAACTATGTCCTTGTGTTTGTTGTTCGAATTAGATTTTTGCTTATGAGCTACGGAATGCAGTCACTTTCCGCAGCTGGTTCAACTTTCCACAGTTGTTTTTGTTAAACTACAGGTTGCAGGTGTCACTAGGCAAAGCAAGCCACATGGGCAAGTTGGAAATGACCTGGACATGGATCAGGCCCCATTGGTCCAGCCGGATTCATCACAAAAGGCCGTGGTCAAAGGTGGTCAAAGGTGGTCAAGCGGTGGTCAAACATAGGAGTCCTACGGCAACATGACTCCGTTTTCAAACACGTGAAGACTTTCGTGGCTATTCCTAGATTCCTGGGACATACCGACACCTGTGGACTGCTCCACAAGGCGAATCCAACAGCCACCCTTAATAGATTTAATCATCGCGGCAACCATTATGCTTAATCCATGGACGTTGTCTTTTACGTGTCTCTGTTCACATAGTTTTTTAGGAAAACAGTTATGTAACCTTTGCTATAAATAACGTGTTTCTATATGCATAGTAGTTAGTCTTTTTGAATGTAATTTTGCTGTTAATAATTCATTGTGCCGTGACACTAGTTTTATTGTTGTAACTTTGTTTTGAGATATACAAGAAGACTCTGTTCTACATGCTTGCGTGAATTTAATTTTGGATTGATAGCCTATTGGCCGAGGTTGTGCAGAGGGCCCCTGCACACTGAGGTTTCGTTTCCATTGTTGTTGTATAGTCTTTATGTATCATTTCTTTATTTTCACTGCACATGTTTTATAGTTATTCACTTGTGTATATATTTCTAACATTTCACTTCTATCCATGACTTTACAAGCTTTGTATAACGCTGATCAGTGTCTGCATGTTTCAGGATAGAGTAGGCAGCCCGGGCATCTGTATATAATTTTCACAATAACTAGTGATATGGAATTGATCCTCTGTTGACTTTGCTTTTCTTAGTTTCTTTTAATTCCAGTTCTTTTTTGTTGATTTCAGTCTTGTTCATTTGCTTTGTTAAGTTAGTTTAGAAATCAACTTGCTCATTTCATTGACAGTTACCTCCGAAAGCCATAGCTAGACTAACTGGCGAGGGATCGAAATATGAATGTTGTGATTTGATTTTAGTTTACTTTTCT
>APFE031676075.1:34545-75215 GCA_000404065.3 Pinus taeda | reverse complement strand
TGGCTCATTGATTCTGGAGCCTCTTATCACATGGCCAAAAACAAAGCCATGTTTTCTTCTTTACATGATTGTGACACCAAAAATATATATGTTGGTGATGATAGATCTCTTAATGTTGTAGGGACTGGAACTGTTCATCTAGACAATGGTCAGTTTAATGATGTATTATGTGTTCCAACCTTATCCAGCAACCTTCTATCTGTATATCAGATAACTCATTCAGGTGAAGGTAAAAATGTTGAATTTTCACCTCATGATGTTGTAATCAAGGATCTAAGAGATCCTAAACAGATTCTAGCTACTGGTATTGCTGATGATTCCACAAGGTTGTACAAGTTTCACAACTTTGGGTCCTCAAATCTTCCTTCAGTATTTGTTGCTCATAATGATGAAGTGAGCAAACTTTGGCATGAGCGATTTGGTCACTTAAACTATCTCTCCCTTCAGCATCTATGTAAAGAAAATATGGTGACAGGTCTTCCTATGGTATCTTGCAGAGATGGTGTTTGTTCCGGATGTGTACTCGGAAAACATCATCGGGACAGTTTTGAAAAACGTGCCTCTTGGCACGCCTCAGCCCCTTTACAGCTTTTTCACAGTGATTTGTGTGGTCCACTTCCTGTTGCCTCATTCTCTGGCTGCAAGTATTTCTTAACTTTCATTGATGATTTCTCCAGACGCACTTGGGTATACTTCTTAAAACTCAAGAGCGAAGTATTTAACACAATTTTGGCCTTCAAAGCCTTTATTGAAAAACAATCTAGACATCAAATTCTTAAGTTAAGAACTGATAATGGTGGAGAATATGTTAAAAACACATTCATCAACTTTTGCACCGAAAATGGAATTCAAATGCAACATACTGTTCCATACACTCCACAACAAAATGGTGTAGCTGAAAGGAAAAATCGCACCTTAAAGGAAATGGCTAATTGTATGCTGCAATCTAAAGAACTCAGTCTTAGTTTTTGGGCGAAGCAATTAATTGTGAAAATTATATAATAAATCGCACTCCTACTAAGGTTCTAAAGAATATCACTCCAGAAGAAGCTTGGAGTTCCATTAAACCAGATGTAAGTCACTTTCGTATTTTTGGAAGTGAAGCATAGGCCCATATTCCAGATGAAAAGCATAAAGCTTTAGAACCTAAGAGTGAGAAATGTACTTTTGTTGGATATTCTGAAGATGTAAAAGGTTATAGACTTATTCCATTTAAGTCCAAAAATGTTATCATTAGAAGAGATGTAAAATTTGATGAAAATAAATCGGCCTGCGAGCCTATTCCGGCGGATGTGCCACCTCTTCCTATCTCTTCTACTTTTGAAAACATTTCTTCTTCAGATGATGAAAGTGAGGATGACAATCCTCACCCACCTTCTCAGCATCCTCAACTTCCAAGATGGGTCCGTACTACTCGAGATGCAGCAAGTGATCTTGCCGGTGATCCTACAGATCAGCGACGTACACGTTCTCAGTTTGAAAGAGCCTCTTCTTTACTGGCTCAAGCTCCAGTAAATCATGATCCTGACACTTTTGCAGAAGCTTCAGGCCATCCACATTGGGAAGCAGCTATGAATGAAGAATATCATTCATTGTTGGCAAATGATACATGGGATCTTGTTCCTCTACCAAAGGGACGCAAACTTGTTAGATGTAAATGGGTTTACAGAACCAAGTATGGACCAGATGGGAAAGTTGATAAACATAAAGCTCGACTTGTTGCTAAGGGATTTTCACAAGTTGAAGGCATTGACTATACTAAAACCTTCTCCCCCATTGCCAAAATGAACTCTGTCCACCTTATTCTTTCCCTTGCTGCCTCTTTCAAATGGGAAGTCCATCAGATGGATGTTAAATCTGCCTTCTTGCATGGGGACTTGCATGAAGAAATCCACATGGAACAACCTATTGGGTTTATACAAACAGAGTCCAACCTTGTATGTCGTCTTAAGAAATCCCTTTATGGTCTCAAGCAAGCTCCTCGGGCTTGGTATGCCAAAATGGATAGCTTTCTTTTAGAATCTAGCTTTTCTAGGTGTTATTTTGACAATACTGTCAACACCAAGAAAGTGGGCAACTCTCTTATCATCCTTGTTCTTTATGTTGATGATCTTATTCTTACTGGTAGTGATCCCAACCTTATAAACCATGTGAAGTCCAGCCTTAAAAAGAAATTTGAAATGACAGACTTAGGACACTTACACTATTTTCTCGGTCTTCAAGTCTTGCAAGCCAAGGAGGGTATTTCCCCTTCCCAGTCCAAGTATGCTTGTGATATTCTTCGTCATTTTCACATGGAAGATTGTAAGCCAGCTCCTTCTCCCTTTCAGTCTGGAGTCAAACTTTCAGTCTCTTGTACTTCTCCTGAAGTTGATGCTACCTTATACCGTCAACTTGTAGGAAAACTCTTGTATTTAACCCATACTCGTCCTGACCTTTCCTTTGCTGTTGGCCTTGTTGCTCGTTTTTTGCAAAACCCCGTGAAAGTCATTGGAAAGCAGCTAAAAGAATACTTCGTTATGTTCGAGGTACAATACAGTTTGGGATTCATTACAGTGCCAAAGCAACTCCTCTATTAGTTGGTTTCACTGATTCTGATTGGGCTGGTGACCCTGATGATCGGCAGTCTACTGCCGGTTATGTCTTCACTCTTGGTTCAGGACCTATTACATGGGCTTGTAAGAAACAGGCTGCCATTTCTCTTTCGTCAGCAGAAGCAGAGTATCGTGGTGCCGTGGAAGCTAGTAAGGAAGCCTTGTGGCTTCGTCAGATTCTATCAGAATTTGGCTTTGAGCAGCAGCATCCGACTACACTTTGGTGTGATAATCAAAGTGCCATTCAGCTTTGCAAAGATCCAGTTCAGCATCAGCGCAGCAAACACATTGAACTACACATGCAATTCATCAGAAAGCTCATTCATGACCATGTTCTTGAAGTGCAATATTGTTCAACAGATGATCAAGTTGCAGACATCTTCACAAAGGCTCTCACAGAGGCGAAGTCCACTAAACTTCGATTTATGGTTGGAGTTCAGGAAGTTGTCACTAAGGGGGGATAGGCTCTAGTGCCTCCTTCCTTCTCCTATTGTGTCATATTCGTAAATCCTTCAATCCTATCCCAAGTTGTCCTTAAGGGGGGATGTTAGGATATTCTGACACGTAGGAATAGTTAAGTATAACTTGGTCTAGTATAGAGTTAGGTAAAGTGTGTTTCTTTACTATGTACATTTGTAACTTACAATTTGACGGTCACGATATGTAGCGATCTGATGGTTCATTCTCTCCTCGGTATTACCGACACTTGATCCATGGCTTGACACCCGATTGGTCCATGAATTCTATTTAAAGCACATGGAGGGCCATTTGTAGGTTCACCGTGCATGAGAGAAACTTATGTAAATTTTCATTCTTTTATTAATAAATTGCCTATAGTAGCCACGTTGGCGCAGGCCGTGGACTGTTTCCCTCTCTGAGGGTTTTAACCATGTTAAAATACTGGTGTATTGATCTGTGATCTATTTGTGAGCGGTGTCCTTTTGGTGTTCTGTCTGAGGAACTTACCCTGTATATTCCTACAGGGCTGTGGGAGCTTGTTGGCCAAAACTGTGCAGATTTGGGAGATCATCATGCAAGACATGTCTGCATAGTTTCCGAGCTGAGCAGGGTTTCAGGTAGCAGGTGGATTGTCCACGAAAACTGCTAATTTTCAGGAGGAGGGGGAAGAAGGTCGACAAGGGGAATGACTGACAAAACTATGCAATTTCTAGAGACAATGCAGTGACAGGAAGCAGATGCCTGTCCCACTTGTCTGAGCAATTTCTGCAGACAGGCAGTCTGGCAGCTTCTGTGCAATTTTGGGGATGAGTGCAGCCCTGGGTCATTGCCCGAGTCAAATTCTTCGGTTGACCGGCGGGAGGCTTGATGGATAGGCTTGCGGGAAGTGTAGGCTGATATATCTTTTTAGCAAACTTCTGTGTTTTTCTGGGTGACAATCAGCCATGTTGATTCTAGGATTATGTAGTGAAGACTGCCTAGAGGGTAGCTTCAAGCTCTATACAATTCTGGGCAACAGTGCTTGGTCACTGAGAGTTGAGATTGTGCAGTGCAGCTCAGTGGAGGTCCGGCTGATGGAGGGTAGTCCGATCGACAGATATTCAGAAAAATGGTTAAGTGTGTGAGCGAGTGAACTCATGTATACATGACCTTGTGATCACACACTCAACATGACTCGACAAGATACCTCAAACAAATAATACAACATGTGCTGAGTGTGACTCCCTGAAGGGTGAGAGCAACAAGTGCAACACTTGAGATAGATTGTTGAACGACCATGAAGACAGTTGCATGACATTGCATTCAACTTCATGTGTGAGTGGGATAGATGCTTACAAAGTGAACACAACTTGTACACACAAAGATAGACCTTGAACATAGCCAGAACAAGACCGCAAGCATGACATTGCAACCAACATGCTAAAAGACGACGGGTGAAAGGTCAAGCAAAGAGGGTGTAAAGACTCGACATGAGATCATGAGATGAGTCCAAGTGTTTGTAATAATCAAGGAAAAACAAAGGAAGGCTCCAAAATTGGATGCAGGGAAAAATTTTGGAGGGTGTTGCAGTCGCTACAACAGAACTCTTGGGCCTCCCATCTTTAGTTAGAGTTCATGGTGGCTATGGTTGTGTTAGGAAAGTGAAACAGTTTGAATGTGGGAGAATGAAAAGAAATGGAAGAGTTGAGGGTAATCAAGTAATAATGTAGTCCAACAATAATGTAATCATGTGGCGTCATCTATTTTGATTACCATTTGGAATCAAACATTCATTGCTTCTGTGAACACGGGAGATTCCCCTTGTACACAGTCAGGTGTTTCCGCAATGGTGACCATTGGAATGGGAGGGTGAGTTACCAACCATTTGGCACCAACTGTTCATAGCTATTACGATGAGGGGAGATTTCCATTGTATGCAGTTAGAGTTTGCTGCAACTGTGACCATTGGAATGGGACAGCGATTTGTCTTCCATTTGGAATCAATCATTTCTTGCTGTCATGATCACAAGAGATTCCCCTTGTACGTATTTAGTAGTTTCTGCAACAGTGACCATTGGAATGGGAGGTCAAGGTGCCACAACTGATGCAATTGATTTGGGGTAGCCCTGATTTTCCATCATAATAATTTAAATTTTGTTTACTTGCAGCTTTGTGGGCCCATGCACTATTACACTCACTCCTTAAATTACTTGCCTTAAAAATAATTGGTTGCAGTTTATTAGTTATCCTTGAATGCATGTTATAATTTTGCATGATTATCAAGTTAACTTCATTGATTTGTAGGTTTTTCATATTATTTTCAGTGTTTTGAAGGCTTAGCTATTGTTGTTGTCATGTATGCCAAAATGTGCTTCAATACAATTCACCTAATCTTGTGGTTGAAGATGTTGATAATGGATAAATTCACAACAATTGAATGGTTTGTTTGGTTATTTATACAATTATGTCCCTTAAATGAGGTTGGACCTATGAATTGGAAAAATGCAAGATGTCACAATTGCATTTTTCATATCACCATGAGAAAAGGAAAAATTAAATAATAATGGTTGATCTATAAAATATCTTGGTTGTTTTGTAACCAAGGCTATCTCACATAATTTGTTATGTTAGGGGCCTCTTCAAGAATTCAAGCTCATTAGACTTGTATAAATTTTTCATGTGCTACTCATAGATAATGAATGAGTGAATGTTCCTAGAAGTTATTTTGCATATTACATCTTTGAAACTCCATTTATTCTTGCCAACTAAGTATAAATTCCTAGACTAGCTATGAAGTTGCGCATGGTGACAGTGGGACTTCGTACAAAGCTGTTGTTGTGCCCTCTAGCTTTAACCTATTCACTACGCATGCTAGTTTGTGCACCAACAAGTTCAAAAACCCTAAATGTTAAACCTTAGTTGCAGACCCCTATGTGCATTGTGTAGGACAAAACCCTAGGTGGAAATCCTTGCCCTAATGGGTGAAGAACACATGTGGAGAAACCCTAGAATGAAAGATGACCTAACAATACAATGTCACGAAGCATATATAAGAAGCACTAACATTCTCCAAGGCAAGTCAATATGATAAAAAAACCGTAACTACAATTTCAAAACCCTAGATTCGAAACCCTAGGTGCATTGTTTATGAGAAAACCTTAAATGAAAAACCTTAGGTGCATTGTCTAGGATAAAACCCTAAGTGCAAACCCTTGCATTGTTAAATATGATAACCTTGGGTAATGAAACCCTATCATTTCTTGTTGAAGATGAAAACCCTAGGTTCATTGAAAATCCCTTGGCAAAGCAAGCCCTAATATGCATTGATAAAACCCTAAAATGACCTAAGCAATGAATGCATGAATGAAGCACTAAATGAATATTATAAGTGCATGAAATACTAAGTATAAAAGAATATTCCCTTACCATAATGGATGAATAGGACCTATGATAAAGACAATGTTAATGCATGAAGAACACATAAAATGAAAGTATTGCTAGCAAGACAATGTGAGAATGCATATATAAGAAGCACTAACATTGTCCAAGGCATGTCAATATGATGGAAAAACCCTAGCTACAAGATCAAAACCCTATAAACAAGTTCTAAACCCTAGCAAAAAATTTAAAACCCTAAGTGAAAAACTCTAGGTGTAAACCCCATGTTTCATTATCCACAAGAAAACCTTAATTGAAAAACCATAGGTGCATTTTCAAGTAGAAATACCTGAGTGCAAACCCTTGCATTGTTAACACTGATACCCTTAGAATTCTTCACATCTAGTGAACTAGAAAGGTTTGAGAGAGAAAGAGAGTAAAAGTTCTTAGTGGAATATTATAGTGGTTGTACTTCAGTAAGGGCTATTTTGTTTTATGTAATATCAAACTGCAAATAAAAAAATTAAAAATTAAAAGACATAGGAGCAAGGAGCAGAATTCTTCACAACTCGTGAACTAGAAAATTCAGAGAGAGAAAGAGAGTACCTTATTCTATGGGAGACCTATAGGAGACTTCCAACTGGTTTGAAAACAAGACATCTAAAAAGTCACTAAATTTTAGACTGTAGTATTCCTTTGCAATTTTGACCTATGCCTATGAATTTTCAAGTTGTGGTATCTCTCTGCAACTCGGTGCATCTCAACTCACTTCAAACTATCCAAAAATAAACCCTTGTACCCTCGGATATGTGGAATTATGGGTGTTGCAAATTTTATGATAGATATAACCTTTGGAGCAGTAAATTGTTGGAAACCTTGATTAGAAATGTGAAGAAGTATTGAAGGCATTCTAAGGTATTGTTTTGTAACATCTTTTCAAATACTTTTGGAGTCCTCGCTATTTGTTAATAAAAATATTTATTTTTCTATTCATTTTTGGGTTCTGTTTAAAGTGATCTTAACTAATAAATAACATTTGTAAAAGAAAATATTTATTCATCCCCAACCCTCTCAGTATTTCCAACCATGATAGACGAAATTGAACTGTCATCAAAATGGAAAACTGAACTAAAATGAACTGTTAGACACAACTAAACTGCAATCAAAATGACACATCTGAATTGTAATCACATTGTAATTCCATTGACTAAAAAATACATTCCTTACATACACTTTGTGTTGAGATATCAAAAAGGTATTATTGACAGTGCTAGACCCGCCAACATTTAAGGGATCTCCCAATATGAAGTCCAAACTACACCTCACACTGTTTGGACTAGGAGTCCTAGTTGTGGATGGTAACGTTATGCCTTGATTGCGAAATTGTGTAAGGGGAAGTATGATAACATTGGGTGAGAGAAAGTGTGTGACCTTGCAAAGATTCAAGTGTGATGCATGAAGGTTCCAACACACAAAGGGAAAAGGAAGTGCACCCCTTGGAAGCTTGTAATAGTACGCAGCTTGAAAGGAACACATGAGCATAATGACATTGCAAGCTAAGATGCAAAATAGTCCACAAGTTAAAGTGATGAATTAATACAACAACGCACATTCAAAAAGATTCATACAAATGCAAACAAAATAGTTCATAAGAATAAGCATAAGTTAAATAATATACATTTCAAATACAACAACAATAGTCCTACTATATTCACAACATATGCATGAAAGCATGTTGGCTCTGATTTTATTATTATAAGTGAAAGTTCCATTCATACATACATCATTGATAGACCACTAGCCCCAATAGTGGAACATTAAAATCAAGAAAACCTGCTCCTCCAAAGAAGTATACTCGCTCTATGCTACAAAGAAGCCAAGGCTCTTCACAATACTCCCAAGCTCCTTCTAAGCCTAAGCCTAGCAAAAATATTGGATCCAAAAATCCATTTACATGAGTTATGAGGTTCTATTTATAACAAGAGGGGGTGACTCTTCAAATCCCCTTTGTGACCTTTGGACTACTCTCATGACTCTTCAACTTCTTTACAAAGATGACTCATTACATTACACGATGACTCTTCATATTCCAATATTGACACTTGAAAGTTCACTTACAACATAACTACAAATAATATTACATTTTACACTTGTACACATATAAGACAAAATAGGGTAGAGACAACTTGGAAGCCTAACAAAACACAACACTATGATGCTTGAGTTTGGCAGAAGTCTAGCTCATCAACCTCCACTTGCTGCTTCTCGGTCACATATTGGTTCCAATCTTGATACAGTGTGATGACATCCCCAAACTCCATGATGGTGTATGGCTGGAAGCGGACTCTAGCCTCCATGGAATCCAAGTACAATGTCTTGGAACTTGTTTCAAGTTCATTCTGAAGCATGAGAAACATTTTTCTAACTTGGACAGGACCAACATTGTACTTCTGCATGTTCCATCTATTTAGCTCTAAGTCTTCCTTGGTGGCATTCTGTCTCAGTTGCTCTAAGTACTCTTCGATCTCCTGGTGAACTTGGTTCTTGGGTTTGGCTTTGGTGAGTGAACCGACTTATGGGATTTGGTGTGTTCTCACCAAGACATAAAAAATAATTAACAACCATACATATCATGCATGAATGCTACCAATGAATGAGGAGAGACGCTTGTTGTTCTGAATCAACATTCAAACTTTTGCTTTCTCCAGCTCTGCTTGTGGCTTCATTTTCTTTACTAAATTAAGAGGTGCCCCTTTTTATCACGTGGTCCACTTTTGCACATAGGAAATGACAGCCAATATGTTGTTGACATTTTTAACAAACTCTTTGCTCTGCTATTGTAAGCCATTCAAACAGACAACTTCTTTATGTATGGTGACAAACCCCTCATAGAGCTTTTGCATGGTTTCTCAAAGTGTAGATACTTTAGCAAGTGTCACTGCTCTCATCTCCTCCAAGTAAACATGTGCAGAAACTACATTTTGTACTACTCTCTAGGGTTTTTCTACCTCTTTCTTGACATATTGCAATTTATGTGCCAAGTTTTAATTCTTGGCCATCAAATTCTGAATGTTTGATCTTGTTTCTCATGCATAGGCCAAATTGCCTTCAGAATTGGAATTTGGATGCTTCCTAGTGTTCGAAAATATCACCCTTTCTCTAACAAATGCAGGTGATGTGTCATTATCTAGAAAATGATTTCTCCATGCTTGTGCAATCCTCTTTTGGAACTCATCGAATGATAGATTGTACACATCCATTACCATATCATCATCTAGGGGAACAATGCCCCCTTCCTTGCTTAAGGTCAACTTTGATGCTGGAGATGGTGGAGACTGAGGGATGACTTGTGGTGTGCTCGAAATCAAATCAACATCTTCATTCTATGGCTCCTATTCCATCTCGATGTTTTTCACTTTAATCAATTACTCAACCTACTGAGTAAGCTCTCAATCTTGCATCTGTTCACCTTCCTCCTTGGCTGTTGGTTGGTTTTTTTCCTTCCCTTCAGCCTCCATCAGTGTTTTTCCCTCTATCATCACACCTTGCCTTTATTCTTCTTTCTTCTTCTCCTTATCGTCAACTCTTGTTTATCCTTCAGATTTTTCTATGTCTCCTACAACTTTAGTTTTTCTCCCTACAACTTCTACTTCTCTCTCTTCCTTCACTCTTCTCTCTGTATCCTCTACTTCCACTTTGATTCTATTGCCAAAGCTACTTTAAAAAGAATAGGGTATACTTTCATCTTGTAGCTTTGTTCTCCCTCTAGAATGTAAGTAATCTTCCTCTTTCCCTTGTCTTGCACAGGATTGTTGCCTTCTATTGTTGTTGCTTCTGGAGTTGTTGTCGTCTGTGGAGTATCCTATTAAGTCCCTACTAAACTGACTGGCCCACGAAGTTTGTAGGCATTGTAGTAGTAACTCCATGGATGCTCCTTTGGATTGTGGAATTCCCCATGGATTAATGGAAAGTAAACTCTCACATAGTGGTCCTTATAAGGGGATCATACGGATTAAAGTCCCAAGTATTGAATTTGAACCTCACTATCTCCTTTCTCTTGGCATCCACGACTTTCAAGTTATTTATCTCGTATAATCTAACTTGAAAAGGAAGAGTGGGACATGGTGATTTCTTCTTCTTGTGCAACAATGCTGACAACCCTATAGTGAGATGGTATGATACTTCTTTCTTGATAAGTTTTTTGGTGGCGTACCTTTGTAAAACATGTGGAGGCTTATCTCTACCAAACACTCTAATGAAGGTGCCTCTTGATGAGGCATACCAATTTGTGATGTCTGTTATTGCCTCCATTGCTTCTCATGACATGCAAGGTGAATTTTCTTCAAAGATGAGCTTGTAAAACGTGATGATGAAGTGGTCCATTAGCTATGCAATTACTCCTTGATAAATACAATCCGAAAGTAACTTGCAATAGATGTGCACGAGAGTCTCCCATGGTGTCCATGTCTAGTTCATGTTAGGGAACTGATGTTGTGCATGGATTGCATCCAATAAGTATGTAGACATATATAACTTTTCTCACTCACCCTCGAGAGGATTTCGAGCCTGTGCTACATGGGCCTTTAGATATCAATCCAATAGATCTTACCAATTGAATGAATTCCCCTCATTCAACACCTGGTCCAATAAGAAATCCCACCCTTCAGGAAAGATTTTTGTGCTCTCTTAACCATGGATCATGCAAGAAAAGATAACCAAGAGATGGTAGGACTTCCCAAGGGACTTTGTCTTGTACACATGGGTGGGTCTTTATTGCAACTTCGATGGCTCTTTCACCCAACCTTTAACAATGTCTCTTGTGTTCACATAGTTATGGGTGGCATGAAAAAGCGAGTCCATGCGCTCTACCAGCTCTTGAAAGTGATACATGTGCTAATAGTCTTCCTCTCGAAAGGTGGCAAGCTTCTGTCTGTTGACACTGCTCAATGTCATCGCTTTCTCATCAATGTGTGAGACAATCCAGCTGATGACATATGCAAATGGGAAGTATGGATACCTGCATGCAATCCTGTATAGTCATGACTATGAGATGTTGGGATACACTTGTTGGTCGTCTAAGTCTACCTCAAACTCCTTTGCAAAAGCATCTTTAATATGTTGCCATGTCAATGATGATCCCTTTCTATAAACAATTGAGTATCTACATACATTGGAAAGTCTACTAACACTTGCTCAACTGCTCCCCCAGTATTTCTTTCACTGGTTTCTTTTGAAGAATCTCTCTTAGGTGCCATGGTAACAGTGATTGCTAGAGAGGTGGTCAACAACTATTGTACATGTGGGACAAAAAATACACTCATGGAAAGCAAATATCAGTCTTAAGAAAATCTAATTCCAAGCCATGTTCAAGCAACAAACCAAGCATTTGACGGGGAGAATTGTGCAATTATTACTGACAAGAGGGACTGGCTGCATAGCTCATATTAGCCAAGAAACTGAAACAATAAACAAAATAGCTCATATTAGCCAAGAAACCAAAAAATTTGAGTTGTAAACAAACTATGATTCATTGCAATCTTTATGTGTAATGGAAAAATGTGTAGGAAAATAGAAGAAATCGTCTAGAGGATTAAAAGAACCAGATTTGAAATTGACCCCAAAACAAAACGTGCATTAACCCTTCTATATTGATTCCATATAGGGCCATACAATGTGTCGACAATAGAGAGAATGGGCCAAACAGCTAGATCATGGAAAATAGAACCCACCAAAAACTATTCACTAAAATTAGACTCCTGCAACAAAAGAATTAGCTTTGAAAGAAAGAGTAGGTTCAGTGAAAAAATTATGTTGGGTAGTCACCAAACCTAAAAAAATGCACCAAAAATTTAGGTTATATTTTTTTTTTCCTAGGTTAGGATAAGTAAATTAATTCAATTATGGGGAAAAATAAGCCAAATTTAATGAACGAATAACAAAATTCCCATATTTTAAGAGAATACTTAATGGATACAGATATGATGACAAACTACAAAAAAAATATAGGTCATGCATGTTTGTAGCTCCTTATCCTTCCAACAAGTTATGATACTCCTCCTTCGCTGATATAGATGGATCAAAATTGATTTGTGAAGTTGAAGGCTCATAAGATTCTATCTCCCAAATATGTTCTCCCAACGCAGATGATCCTACAAATTCCAACTTCTAAGGAAATTTTTTATGAGACTTTTTCTTCTTGGAAGTTGTTCTTGGGGAAGATGATTCTATCTCAACCTTTGAGATCAACTCCTAAATAAATCTTACACTTCCTGGCTCGTGATTCTTCTTTCCTCCATGTCCTCTTTTACCTACATGGTTAGTATTTTTGGGGCAATCGTGTTTTTCTTCTTCTCTATTCATGCAATCCTATGTGTCCTAACTTGTTATGAGGCTAATCCTACTTCAATTTGTCAAAACAATGGGTAGGTTCTTACTCGAGGTGATTAAAATAGAGAAAAATATAGACAAAGGGGTGAATTGATGTAGTAGGACAATACTATCGTCAAATCACCGCCCCATATAGGCATTAAACATTAAGACATGATGTATTCCTCTGTCCTCCAATCTAATGAGCAATAAATCGTCTTTTAAAAATATTATAAAACAAAAAAAAAAAAAGATAAAATTCTAATCTTGTACTTTGGGAATTTAATCATATTGTGCATATGTACGATTAGGTTAATTCATCTCAAGCGACCATATATGTTCCATAGGGACATAAGAATTAAAATGGTAGAAGACTGTAGGGATGAATGCCTGTTGATGAACTAAATTTAGTCATTTGTTATTTAGTCAATTAGCGAATTCGATTTCACTAATTGTTACTCAATTTAGTTAATTTATTCATAACCTTTATTCTCCAAATAAAGCTAATATCATGAAACTTACCATGCCAAGTAAAAATGATGTGAGAGATATCTTCCTCCACCACTTCAAAATTTCTATAATAATATGATGTCAATCTCAAATTTATTGATTATTGGTTTAATAAGATTAAACCTCGTTCATGAGATATTAATTTGAACAATACAAACATCATGTGCATCTAATCATTGTACTTGTTATGGACATGCAACCTTTTTTCAGCTAAAGTGTTTATTTTTTCTTGTACATACTAATTTTTTTAACACTAAAGAGTACTGATTATATTAATTCCATGCCCGGTCACAATAGAAACTCAAGAAATTTGCAATTCCATTACATCACTGGGCTTCATAAGCTGCATATGTAGGCTATCAAAGGAGGCCCAATTATTCAACAAAATTTGAAAACGAGTTGACACTCCTATTATTATACTAGTATAAACTCGACAAAGCTGTGATAAGAGAAAGATACATAGGAATCCATACATAACAATGCAGACTAGTCCTCATAAACAACATGGTGGTTAAGGTCCAAGCTCAAGATTTCCTTTGTAGGTGGAGAATTTTGCTTGGCGAATTGAATTTGGACGTCCTCGACCATGCTTCTGAGTGCCCCAACTTTGTCTTCCAATTGTCCAATTTGTTTCTCTTTGCCACTATCAGTTCCTAGTTCTCACTGGCTGATTTTTGCTACTAATGAAGGAGCATCTGCAACTCAACAATGTCAACACACAATTCTGCATGCTTGCTGGTGCACATTTCACAGGCAGGGGGATAGAAGGTGGCTAAGAGAGGGCACTTGACCCAATCATGCTCACTTCTCCTTGCCACCCTACTTGAGCAAGGACGCCAACAACCCCAAGAACCTGTTGCCATTGTAGATGGCTAAATGAGAACCCCTTCAAACCAAATTCAGGTTGCTTGCAGAGGCACCAAATTCCTCCTTGAATTTTATATCAAATTTTTCCCCGGATGCTTCTCCAACCGAACCAGCTTCATAGAATGTAGAGACACCCAAGAAAGGGGATAAGAACATCCACCATCCATTGCTACCATTCAAGGGGTACCAAAACCCTTCAATAAAAACCAAACACTATCAATTTGCAAAAAATAGTCGAACACCAATGATATGAAGAAATTCATACTATAGCCCCACGATATATAGATTGAGCCATACAAAATCAACATGTGACATAGAGGAGTGGTCTATGTTCCTCGAGGATCCCATATTGGCTACATGATTTCTTTGCTAACTGAAATGACCTTTGCTTTAATCATCCTTGGCTTCGAGTGGGTGAGCCATTCCATCTGAGCCAGGAGGAGTAAATGTGGCTTGCTCGCAGAGGGTATTCCCATGGAGGACACTTTAGCATACCAGTGATAAGCCAAAATCTAAGGGATGAGAAAGAGAGATCCCACACTTATCGAATCCTTAACACCTGGTGGCTTGACATGTGAGTTTCATAATGCCTCGCATAAGGGGAGATGAAGGATGTGTCCTCAAACCATGCTAGGTGGAGATGAAGGATGTGTCCTCAAACTGTGCTAGGTGGAGATGTCAGAAGGGAGAGCCTAGGGGAGGCAGGAAGTGAGGATGATGGGAAGAGGGGACTAGAGGGTGATATGACAGGGGGGTTAGGTTCAATGGGAACATTAATAATAAGAGTATTAGGAGAGGGGGAAAATATTAGAGAGACTTGCCTTGTAAACTTAGGGGATGGGTAGAAACCCATCATTTCTATTGACAACTGTATGTCCTTCGTTCAATTGACATGCCTTATTGGCTTATGAATCCTCCATAGCGTTTAGGCCTCTTAGAATATGTTAAAATTATAATTTATCAAAGAGAGGGAGCATTCCATAAGTGCGTTGGAGCAACTAATTTAGCTTGTTATTCTGGGCTAAAGAGTTGGAGTGTGTACGCTTTATGACCAAGAACGAGTCTCCCAGTATTGTCACTTCCTTAATTCCCCATTAATGGGATAAAAGGAGCCTAATATAGAGGCCATAAGCTTTAGATTGGTTGTTGGACTTCTTTCCTAAGCCCATGCATGTTGGTAGACAAGTATTCGTCTGGGATTAATGAGAATCCCTCCCCGTCCTACCACCCCAATCGTACATACTCATTTTTACAATGAATTGATAAATTCAAATGTTTGACATGTTCTTATTAATGGAAAAAAAGTATTATGATGTTGGCTAGATAGTTTTCACATTCAAAAAAGAAAGTCATTAAATTTATGATCATTGTCAAAATGGATCACTTCCAATGTTACTCCACATATCAACCTTTCTGTCATAAGTCATCTCTCTTTCTCAACCAATGACCGCTAGTTATTTGGTAGAATGTCACAAGTGCTATTTGAATTTGTATTCTACCACAAAATGCATTACAAACACTCATTTTTTTCCCTTATGTGATTGTTGGTGAAAATATAACTTTTCATTATTCAAAATGCACATTTAAATGTGTAAATAAATTCTAAATTATAAGTCAAATGGAAAAACGTTTCTTAAGCTTAATCATCATAGAAAAATGCCTATACTTTACAAATATTCTCAAGCTATAGCACTAAACATGTCCTCCAACCACCACACGGGTCCCTTATATGTTATCTCTAGTATACAAGAGGTATCTCTAGGGGTTCCTTGTATCAAATTGGATATGGATGCTAATAGGTGGTTTTTCATACAAACAATGGATCTTAAGGACTTGACCATAGTTAGGATGAAAACCAAGCAACTTGGGATGTTATTGAATATTTTTAGGCTCAACCTTCAATGTGTCTTCAAATAAATACATGAGTCCTTTGTAGGCCTCCGAGTGGTATACAAATTCCATTAGTAGGTATTGTGCACTAGAAATGGTTCTTGAAATCCAAACATCATCCAAGGGAAAATAAGGGTCTTCAACCCTATGTTAGGTCCCTATAATACTAGTGATTCCCCAATTACTAT
Organism: Pinus taeda; assembly: GCA_000404065.3. Lineage (NCBI taxonomy): Eukaryota > Viridiplantae > Streptophyta > Pinopsida > Pinales > Pinaceae > Pinus > Pinus taeda. Next base: position 58,984 of record APFE031676075.1, on the reverse strand, counting down.
TGTCATCGTAGCCCCTTATTGGCATCTTTGTGCCCCTGTTGTCCCCATATTGTTATTATTGTGCCCCATAGAAACCCACTATTGTTATTGTTGTGACCTTACATTATTATTGTTATGTCGGCTCTGATTATATTGTGACCCCTTAGACTCATATATATAGAAATGAGGTTTTGTCATTTGAATCATCAAAGAATTGTTCATTTGTGTAATGTAAATGAGGTTTCCCCCTCGAATAGGATTATTTTGAAGTAGTTGATCTATCTTTTCTTATATTTTGTGAGTCGGTCGCATAACAGTTGGTATCAGAGCTTTGGGTTCTAGGGTTTCACTGCTTCAAACAGGCCATCATGGAATTTTCACTATAAATATTTTTCTATGAAGCTTCAAAACCTAAAAAACAACCCATTAGAGATGAAATCATGATGAACGTTGTGGCTAAATTTCAAACCGTTTGTTACTATCTTTTCGGAGATATGAACTGAGGAAGCTAGAGTTTTTTCAAGATCCCGAATTCCATATAAAATAGGTAGCCTTAGGAAAATCTTCATAGCTTTCTCTCTAAGTATCAGATTCAAATTTTGTAAAAAGGGATAGAAATAGGACAAAATTTAGTTTTTGGGTATCATTTTTAGGGCATAAGGTTAAAACAATGACACATGGCAATTCGCACAAGTTCACTATACTGAACCAATCTATAATGAGGTCAATATGGGATATTGGGCATAATTCTTTCTTGGAAACTCCAATCTTGATGGGACTTGTGGCATTGAAAAGAGAACTCAAAGGGCTACCACAAGACAAAATTTTAGATCTTGGAAATCTGAAATTACAGAGATACAATAGATTCAATATCAAGCTCCTACAAAGCGAAAAACGATGTGTAGTCTTTTTAAAAATTTGCATAAGTTTTGTTTGAAAAATTAGTTTGAAGTGATTAAAAGGGAACAATGAACAAAATTATCATAAATTGATGCCCCGAAGAAAGAAAATGGCAATACTTAGTAAGAAACCCAAAATATCTACTCTGACACATGAAGAAGAGGAAGAAATGCAACATGATATATCAAAATTACGAGATCAAGTGCAACAAATTTCATTCTCACAAAAAGTAATAGGAGCTAAGATGGATGGTTTGAAGAATGACATCAATGGTATGAAAGGAAACATTGAAGATTTGAAGAAATACATGGAAGGTTGGAAGGAAGGTTTAACAAAGTTGCTAAAAGAAATGCTTCCTAATGGCGAAAAGGTAGTAGAGGAAACTCGTGATGGGAACAAAAGAAATGGTAATCATGATTTGAAGAATGATGACATTGAAGATTTGAAAAAAGGCATGGAAGGTTTGAAGGAAGGTTTAACCAAGTTTCTACAAGAAAGGCTTCCTAATGGCAAAAAGGTAGTAGAGGAAACTCATGATGAGAACAAAATAAATGTTAATCATGATTTCATAGACTCTAACATTGGAATGAAGACCCACCACGTTCCAAATATTGATATGAGGAAGTTTGATGGAAAGGATCCTGTAACATGGACACTATAGAGGGAGCAATATTTTGATTTGCGTAATGCACAAAACACACAAAAAGTATGCTTGCAACTTTATATTTGGAATCCAATCAGTTTGTATGGTATCGATGGCTTTGCTTTTGTAAGCAAATTGTCACTTGTTCATTTATTACGGAGGAAAAGATAGCACATTATGAGAATACAAAGAGAAACACCTTCTTTAGCCAATTGATTAATCTCAAACAAAAGAGTTCAATGGTGGAGCACATTGAGGACTTCCAAAAATTAAATATAAGGGTAAATGATATTCTAGAGGAGCATAGGATTGATGTGTTCATAGGGACTTAAATGATAACATCCAACATGAGATTTGCCTTTGGGAACCTAATTCATTGGAGAAGGCATTCAGGTTGGTAAGAAATTTTTTAAGAAAAATTATGGCAACAAGGAAGCCTACCACTCACAACTATAAAGATGAAAGTGTTGCTGCCCCTAGCCTTCCACAACCTACAAGGTTGACACCACAACAATTGGAAGAAAAAATAGAAAAATGGCTTTGTTACAGTTGTGTTAGAAAATACACTAAAGGTCATAAGTGTGCTGAGAAGAAATTATTTTACATAGATTGTGAAGAGGAGAAAGAAAAGGAACAAGAAACATCAAAAGAAGATGATATACACAAGGAATCAACCCTAGAGAAAGAATAAATGAATCTGGCCATATCTTGTAATGCATTGACAAGAATTACCACTCCTCAAACTCTCAAGATAAAAGGACACATCAAGAAGAAAAATGTAATAGTGTTTATTTATTTGGGTAGTACCCATAATTTTATTCATTGTAAGATAGCCAAGGAATTGAGTTGCTTTCTATATCCGACACCATAGTTTCAAGTGATGGTTGCAAATGGAGGAACCATAAATTTCTTTGGAAAGTACCATAATATCAAGCTTTACATGGGAGAACATGTATTGAATAATACTATGATTTCTATTCCAATGGGTGCTGTTGATGTTGTACTAGGAATCCAATGGCTACAATCTGTGGGTACGATCGCTTTTAATTTTCAAGAAATTTTCTTGAAATTGTTTTAGGAAGGAAAGGAAATTGAATTAAGGGGTATTTCCGGGAAAACATGAAAGATAATTATCTCTAATAGCATGAAAAATCTTCTAAAGAAATAACAACATGGCTTACTCACACAATTATGTTCCTAAAGTTCCCACATTGAAATCATCAATTTCTACAAATCTCCAAAAAGTCTTGGATGATCATTCTAATGTGTTTGAGACTCCCAAAGGCATCCCACCTATTCATGATAATGATCATGCTATTCATTTGATTCCAGGAAGTGTTCCTCCAAACATCAGGCCTTACAGATATCCTTATGCCCAAAAGAGTGAAATTGAACGTATGGTTGTGGAAATGCTAGAGGCTGGTATAATTCAACCTAGTCAAAGTTCTTTCTCTGCTCTAATAGTATTGGTGCACAAGAAGGATGGATCATGGCTAATGTGTTCATATCATAGGGAGATCAACAAGCCCACTATTAAAGATAAATTTCCCATTCCTGTCATTGAGGAATTATTGGATGAATTACATGGAGAAATTTACTTCACCAAGTTGGAGTTTCATTCAGGATATCATCAAATCAGAATCAAGATTGAAGACACTCTAAAAAAAACATTTAGAACTCATAAGGGTCATTATGAATTTTTGGTCATGCCTTTTGGCCTTACCAATGCACCTTCTACATTTCAAGGTTTGATGAATTCTGTTTTCAAACCCTTCCTTAGAAAATTTGTGTTAGTATTTTTTGATGATATACTAATCTACAACAAGTCTTGGAAGGATCATGTTCAACATGTTGATAGGGTGCTCAAACTATTGGAGGAGAAATAATTATATGCAAAAACCTCCAAATGTTTCTTTGGAGTACAGGAGGTGGAATATCTGGGTCATATTGTATCTCATGAACGTTTGAGGTAGACCCAAGAAAAATTAAAGTCATTAAGGAATGGAAAATTCCCATATCCATAAAGCATATGCAAGGATTTCTTAGGTTGATAGGGTATTATTTTAAGTTTCTTAAGAATTATGGGAAAATAGCAACACCTCTAACAACATTACTAAAGAAAGATGCATTTTCTTGGATTCCAGAAGCAACAAAGGCCTTTCAACATCTTAAAGAGGCAATGTGCCAAGCACCGGTCTTAGCTATGCCAAAAATTCACAAAAACCTTTATTTTGGAATGTGATGCCTCAGGAAATGGAATTGGTGTTGTTTTAATGCAAGAAGGAAGACCCATTGTTTTTGAAAGTCATCCAATCAATGGAAAGTATTTACACAAAGCTATTTATGAGAAGGAAATATTGGCAATACTACATGCACTTAAGAAATGGTGACCTTACCTAATGGGAAGAGAGTTGAAGGTAAAAACAGATCATGATAGTCTTAAATACTTTATAGAACAAATATTATCTTTAGAAGATCAACAAAAATGGGTCACAAAGATGTTGGGTTATGACTTTGAAATCATCTACAAAAAAGGCAAAAAAAATGTTGTTACAGATGCACTCTCAAGAAAGGATTAGGATGTGAAAGAATTTCTCCGTTCCATCTCTAAGATCTAATCAGAATGGATAAACGAAGCAAGGGATAAATGGAAGAATGACGAAGAAGTGTGGGCACTCATTCAAAAGTTGCAACAAGATCCCAGTACATTTGATACATTTAGTTGGAAAAATGATTCGTTATGGTACAAAGATTGCTTATATCTCTGTAAGAATTCCCAACTCAAACAAAAGATTCTTCTGGAATTGCACACCTCTCCCTTAAGCAGGCACCCAGGATTTTTAAAAACTTACCATAGGGTTAAGAAATATTTTTTTGGGGATGGCCTTAAATCAGATATTCAAAAGTTTGTGGTGGAATGTTTGGTTTTCCAACAAAATAAAGTTGAGGCAATTAAGGCCCCAAGTCTGTTACAACCTTTATCCATTCCAAGTCAATGTTGGCAAGAGGTTTCAATGGATTTTATCACAAGTTTACCCAAGTCTGAAGGAAAGAGTATCATCATGGTGGTAGTTGATAAAATTACCAAGTATGCACACTTTTGTGCATTATCTCATTCATTTAAAGCAAATACAATTGCTACTACATTTATGGAAACAATTCAAAAGCTACATGGAAGCCCAAAGATTATTTTAAGCGACAGAGATCCCATTTTCACTAGAAATTTTTGGACCAAATTATTTTCCTGTCTTGATCCTCAGTTAGCTCATATCTCATCTTATCCTCCTCAATCTGATGGGAAAACTGAGATAGCGAACAAATGTTTGGAAGGATATCTCCATTGATTTGTATCTAATTAAAAAATGCAATAGATCAAGTGATTGCCTCTAGTTGAATGGTGGTATAACACTTCCTTCCATACTGCAGCAAAAATGACCCCATTTATGGCACTTTATGGATATCATCCACTATCCATCAAAACGTCTTTACGAGAAAATTCTGAGGTTCAAGTAGTGGAAGATCACATCAAGCATCAACAACAGGTTCTCCAACTCTTAAAGGATGATCTCACTTTGGTACATAATTGTAATAACCATAAAACACAAAATTTCAAGAACCGAAAACTGAAATACAGAACCATAAAAATAATGAAAACCTACCTGGATTGCTGTCGACTGATTTTGCTGTCTGCTCCTGTTCTCCTGTCCTCCTGTTGAAGCTGATTCGATTACTAGGAAACCAATTCCTCCCAGCCAATCCAGCAAGCTTCTATGAAGCTTACTGCCCCCCGTGCCCAGAACCTCAGGTCAATCAAAGCTCTCGTTCTCATTCTTCCTCTGCCCTCTGTCCTCCTCTGTGTTCTCTCCCCCCACACCTCGGATCAGTCCAGTCGTTTTATATCGAGCTTGGCGGTGGCCGCCTTCCAGCCTTCGGCCACTGCTCTTCCTCCTCCCGACACCTCCCTGCATGCATATCTCCTTAGATATTTTCCCCTTTGGTCCATGCGCTCCGTACAGGGGGTTCGATGTTTTATCAAAAATTCCCTTTATAAACTTTTATGTCCCATTATATAACTCAATTCTGTCATGTTTATTTATAAAGTTTATTTTTATGTTTATTATTTATTATATGCCTTTATTTTTTTATGAATTTAAACTTATATATTATAAAGTTTCAACTTTATATTAATTTATAAAATTTAACTTATATCCTTTTTTTAAAGTTTTGACTGATATCAAATGAATTTAACTTATATCCATTTTTAAAGTTTTGATTGATATTAAATGAATTTAACTTATATCCATTTTTAAAGTTTTGACTGATATTAAATGGGTTGTTACATACACTCCCCCTTCGGAAAACTTCGTCCCGAAGTTAGAGTTTAGGTTTAGGGTTTTAATGGACAAATCCTACTCCTTCCAAGTTCCCAAGCTATTCTAAAATCAACCTATCCTTCCTAATCTCTTCCGCTCCCATCCTATCCGTCCTCTACTGGAGTATGCCATGATGTTAGTTTTACTGACCCAACCATGCATAAACTCTAAGGTGACAGCGTCGGTTATACCGACCTGATCCCCAGTAGGCATCCGACAATCATCATCACACGTCTAGGGGAGCGTGACTCACACAGTCCTCCCATGACTCCAGGGTTTGGAGGATAAACGGTGGGCAACACCTCCACCCCTCCTAGTAGAACTTAGGGTGAACAACCTATCATAGAATCACTTGGAGCCTTAATTTTTCTGAGGTTCTGTCATCACGTGGTCATCCCAGTAATCGAATCATTTACTTTACCTGCAATTATACACCCACTCATGCATTCGGAAAATGTGCATCATCATATTCAAAAAACTTATGTATTATTCAGTATAACATATTTTACCATTTTCTATGCATGTCTTTTGAATTCCATCTAAAATGTAGTTATTTCCTAAGTTCTATTGATCATATTTGACATGTAAAAATAAAACAATTTACAATATCTAAATTTCCATTAGAAGTAAAAACCCTTTAACTGGCTTAACTTTCCTTTGGAAACTATACTTTAATAAAATGAACCACATATATCGTTTTGGTATCCATGTACCAGCAGAAGTTAAACATAAATTATGCCATACAATCCTATGTTTAAATTATAATCGTTCAAAAATGGTCCTGGTTCTCTGATTGCAATGAAGTAAAAATATACACAAAACATAGTTTAAAATCCTTCAAAATTGACATAGCCTAGGGTATTTTTGACATATGTCCTCTGTATTTTCCCAAGTTGTGGACCCAGGACTATACTTGTCCCATTGGACCTTAACTTGGTCCACCAGGCGGTTCCTGAGCTGTCGAACCCTACGTTCCAGAATATGTAAAGGTTCGACCGATATTACTCCCTCGTCCGATACCTGCAATTCCTTCCATTGAAGGTTATGAGATAGATCAGCTATATAATGTCTTAATACAGAAACATGAAATACATTATGAATTTTATGCAGGTGAGGTGGCAGGGCAAGATGATAGGCAACAGGTCCCACTCTTTCCACGACTTTAAATGGCCCAATAAATCTGGGCGATAACTTTGTCCCTTTCCCGAATCGAATAGTACTTTTATTTGGCTTGATGCGGATGAAAACCTGATCCCCTACTTCATACCTCCTATCAGTTCTGTGAGCATCAGCATAACTCTTATGTCTATCCTGAGCTTCCTTTAATCGTTGCCTAATTTGCCTTACCTGCGCTTCCATTTCATGGATTAATTCAGGTCCTATTATCACTCGATCTTCTAACCTGTCCCAACTTAACGGTGTTCTGCAAGGTCAGCCGTATAAAGCTTCAAATGGAGGCATCCCAATCGAGCTATGGTAACTATTATTGTATGCGAATTCCACTAAGGGTAAATACTTTTCCCAGAGTGATTGCTGATCCATTACATACATTCGCAACATGTCCTCAAGTACTTGATTTACTCTTTCAGTTTGCCCATCAGTCTTAGGATGGTAAGCAGTGCTTAAATTTAGCTGAGTACCTAAGGCTGTTTTTAATCGTTGCCTAATTTGCCTTACCTGCGCTTCCATTTCATGGATTAATTCAGGTCCTATTATCACTCGATCTTCTAACCTGTCCCAACTTAACGGTGTTCTGCAAGGTCGGCCGTATAAAGCTTCAAATGGAGGCATCCCAATCGAGCTATGGTAACTATTATTGTATGCGAATTCCACTAAGGGTAAATACTTTTCCCAGAGTGATTGCTGATCCATTACATACATTCGCAACATGTCCTCAAGTACTTGATTTACTCTTTCAGTTTGCCCATCAGTCTCAGGATGGTAAGCAGTGCTTAAATTTAGCTGAGTACCTAAGGCTATTTGCATGCTAGTCCAGAATCTGGAAGTGAATCGAGAATCTCTATCGGATATAATCTTTTTAGGTACTCCATGAAATCTGATAATTTCATTTATGAATACTTGAGCCACGTCAGCAACATCATAAGCATCTGTCACGAGAATGAAATGGGCGCTTTTTGTTAATTTATCCACCACTACCAAAATGGCATTGTGTCTTTGAGAAGTAAGAGGTAGTCCAGTGATAAAGTCCATAGAAATGGTCTCCCATTTAGACATAGGAATGTCATGGGGTTGTAAGAGGCCCGCTGGGTGACAATGATCGGCCTTTACTTGCTGACATTCTAGACATTTTGCAACAAATTGAGTGATATCGTGCTTCATACCTGACCAAAAGAAGAGCTTCTTGGTGTCCGCATACATTTTCCCTACTCCAGGATGAGCACAATAAACTGCTCTGTGGGCTTCCCCAAGAATGGTATCCCGAAGATCTTTATCATCAGGAATATACATTCTCCAGTGGAATCGTAAGATCCCATTGTTTTCTAGTTCATATCCCTCAAATTTAGATTCTTTTACCCTGTTACCTTCAAGACTTGCTCTTACTTTTAAATACCAGCTGTCTTTTATGAGTTGATCCAGTACTCGTTGTCTTAAGTCTACTTTGATGGGTATGAGAGAAAATATCCGAGGTCTTCTACTTAAAGCATCTGCCAATACATTTTCTTTTCCTTTAATGTATGATATCCTGAAGTCATATTCACTTAAAAATTCACTCCATCGCCGTTGCCTTGCATTTAAGTCTCTTTGGGTGAACAAATATTGTAGACTTTGATGGTCGCTTTTAAGTGTAAAACTTCGTCCCACTAGATAGTGTCTCCAAAGCTTTAAGGCTAGAACTACAGTAGCTAATTCTAAATCGTGCGTCGCATAGAGCTCTTCATGAGGTTTTAACTTCCTGGAAGCATATGTTATTACTCCTCTATCTTGCATCAACACTGTACCCAGTCCCTGTTTGGATGCATTGGTACATACTGTAAAATCTTTGTCCATGTCTTTTGAGTTCGGAGAATTCTTTGCTACATTCCTCGGTCCATTCATACCTAACACCTTTCTGCTCAAGGGTTGTAATTGGCTTTGCGATTTAGGAGAACCCTTCTACAAATCTTCGATAATACCCAGCTAGACCCATAAAGCTTTGTATCTCATGAGCATTTCTCGGTATTGGCCAATCCATGATCGCCTTTACTTTCTCAGGATCTACCGAAATCCCTTCACCTGAAATGATGTGCCCCAAATAATGAATCCTTTCCTGAAAGAATGAACACTTCGATAGTTTTCCGTACAACTGGCGTTCTCTAAGACAGGACAATACTATCCACAAATGATCTTCATGCTCTTTCCTATTCTTGGAATAGATGAGTATATCATTTAAAAAGACTTGCACAAATTGATCTAGGTATTTGTGGAAAACGTTATTCATAAGATTCATGAATGCTGCTGGTGCATTAGTTAACCCAAATGGTACCACGGTGAATTCATAATGTCCAAAACGCGTCCGGAATGCAGTTTTGGATATATCATTTTCAGAAATCCTTAACTGATGATAGCCTGATCGGAGGTCAATTTTTGAAAAGACAACATCTCCTTTCATTTGATCGAAAAGATTGTCAATTTGAGGCATAGGGTATTGATTCTTTACTGTAGCTCAATTCAAGTCTCGATAATCCACGCATAATCTTAAATTTCCATCCTTCTTCTTCACGAAAATTACCGGAGCACCCCAAGGTGATGTGCTGGGCCGAGTATGCCCTACATCCAGTAGTTCCTTCAATTGGATCTGCAGTTCCTGAAGTTCTAGAGCCGTCATTCTATAAGGTGCTTTAGAGATCGAATGGGTATCTGGTTTTAGTTCAATAGTAAGATCCAATTCTCTTACCGGGGGTAATCCAGGTAGTTCTTTTGGAAATACATCTGGAAATTCGGCCAACACCGGATACTGTTCTAAGGATGGCCCTTTTTCTTGGCTTACTTCTTGAATTACATAAGCCTGGCAACCTTTCCTTAAACAACGCTTCATCTACATTGCTAAAATGTAGCGTAAAGAGACTTCCCTCTTGATTCCCTGAATTTGGATGGCTTCCCCTTCATCATTTATGCCTAGGATCCTTTTCCCATAACAGTCTACCCAAGCTCGGTGAGCTTCTAGCCAATCCATACCTATGATAAGATCATATGTTCCTAATGATGTGACATAAACTTTCAGTTTAGTCAAACAGACCCCTAGGTCAATTTTGCATTGATCCACACTCAAGCCTACGGTTTGGAGTTCTTCTGAGGCCATTTCCACTTGATGGAAATCATTTTGTCTACGAGCTGCCAGCCCACATTTGTTTAATGCATATGATGAAATGAAACTATCTGTGGCACCAATATCAAATAAAATTTTGAGTTTTGTACCATTGATAGTAACTGAAGATTCCACTACCGTGGATTGATGTGCTGCTTGGTCGCGATCGACCACTGCATGAATTCAATGATTACTTCGGTTGTCTGAATTTGGTTCCTTCCCAGTCCTATGCAATATATTCGACGAAGCTCTGGGGCAGTCCCGTTGAAAGTGCGGCCCCCTACATCCCCAACAATTAAGTGGTGCTGATCCTCTTGAGTCAGGGCGTGAATTCCTAGAGAACGAGCTTCGTCCTCTCATGCTGATTCCTCTGGAATTTCTCCCTCCACTAGCGGTCCTTTGAGATGCACAGGGGCTGGTGTTTGATGATCCCGCGGCTATAGTGTTTACTGCCATGGGAGCTCCCATCCCTATATTTCTCGGGGCAAACCTGTTACCGTATGGTGGCCTCGAGCTACCCCCTCTGAAAAAGTTCCGAGGAGTCTTTCCTGGAAATCCTGATTGGACAGGCCCTGTTGGCCCCATATCCTTTTTGATCCCCAGGTGCTCTTCTGCATAACGACCACATTCGACTGCCTCGGCTACTGATGATGGCTTCCACATGCTTACCAAGGCTCTGATGCGAGGATTTAACCCAAAAATAAAGCGTTCAGCCTGACGTTCATCTGAGTCTAAGTAATGAATGTATTTTACCAGTTCCATAAACCTTATCTCGTACTCTTCCACCGTTTTACTTCCCTGAATTAACGTATGAAAGGCTCTTGCTTGTTGTTGCTGAAAGTACGGAGGTAAATACTTTGCGCGAAACCTTTCCTCAAATAGTTCCCAAGGGGCATTATCTGATGTAAGGTGTAGCTGCTTTTCCAGATTTCCCTACCAAATGAAGGCACTTTCTTTTAGTTGAAACACGGCAATTTTTGTCTTTGCCGAAGACGAATATTCTCTTAACCTAAAACATCTGTTCATTCCCTCCAACCACGCTTCAGCGCGTTCACCTGCCCGGCCTCCCGAGAATTCCGAGAGTCTGATTTTCTGAAGCTCTCTAGAGATGTCCTCTTTCGATCTTCTGGGCTCGAAATTCTTTGGTTCCCCTGAACTGGTAGCCAAATGATGAGATTCCTCTTTAGTTTTAGCCTTAGAGGATTCTTTTAATGTTTCTAATAAGGCTTCTAAGGAGTTCATTATCACAGTTAACTCTGGCGCTGGGGCGATTGATGTCGATAGTGATCTAGGTGGTGACGATGGGGATGATGATGACGACGGCAGCGGCATTAAAGGTGGTGATGCTACCCGATCACGTCGTCGTCGCTCATACGTCTTTACCATTGTAATGGTTCCTGAACACAAAATAAAATTTTATCAAAATTATGAGGTAGACAACTGAATTTTAACACGTAAATTTCTTTTGCGACTTTACATTCAGAAACGGGTATAGTTTTGCTATTTTTACCCGCTAGGCGGATCTTACTGGTACCGAGGTCAAGGAGGGTGGTCTCGCGACCTCCTTGTCCTAATGTAGGGTATTCATATGAAAATGTAGAAGTGAATGGCTATTAGCTCCTAAGGTAAGACATCTAAAGTTTACTACTAAATAACATTGTCAAAATGTCGATGTTAGAACGCCTCGATATGGGAATTATCGGCAACATACCTGCCACACCTCAAGAAGGGCATACATGATTATATTTGGAGTATTTTACTTAGATATGGGTTAACCTATAATATACGTATATAAATGAAGGGTTGTTCTGGTTTCATATTAGCATGAACTTTAGCCGAAACTCTATATATATATATATATATATTCATAGGAAGTACAACATAATGACTTGTCTGATTACGTCACAACACATGTCCAGAAATAGCATGATGCTCTGTTTTCAGAACAAAACATGGGTGGTAGACATTATTTCAGTCAGAAGTTTATTTCAACATAAAAGTAAAACCAGTTCAACGCTCACGTACAAAATAATTAACAAATAAACCAAAGGAAGTGAACTGGCTCCTAATTATATTGTCTGTTTCAGATGGTCAGCTACAATCTTGTGCTGAAGTAGACTATAAGAAATCTCTTACAGAATAAATTGAACGATGGCATACTTTGTAGAACAGATTTGGTTATTTTATGCTCAAAATAGTCTCCCTTTGATTCTGACTTTTAATCCCAACTCAATGTAACCTAATGGAAATACTAATGGTGCTTATTGGCATTTTCTAAGTGCCAAAAAAAAAATGGTGATGCAGTCCATACATGATGAAGAGATTTAAAATTGTATAAGAATTTAAAAATCCCTTATCTGGAAAGAGTTAGAACTCCATGAATTGCCTTTCCCCACACGAGGAAACCTAGACTAATTGCAGGTAGCTTGCAGTGTATGTTCTGTTACAAGCAAGAAGTCAAACAACATAAAAAGTAGATTCAAAACATAAGGGCTTTACAACTCATGGAGAGTTGCAAATTGTATAAGGATTTATATATGCCCTATCTAAAAGAGCAATAACCAAGAACTTAGCATAACATGGTACAAATCTGAAACATGATAACTTGAAAGAGTTAGAGCTCCATAGATTTACTTTCCCCATACAGGGAAACCTATGTTGATTGCAGGCAGCTTGCAGCGACTGTCCTATAACTAGCCAAAGGAAGTTGAACAACAGACATATGAAAGTAATCTTTCACTTCAGAATTTACAATTCATCAGCACACACTTTGGTCATAGAGATGTTCTCAAGATATATCGTCAATGCTTCTCAAGGGGAATTCGGAATACAGACCTCACAGGTGTGTTATTATATCAGCTATATATATATATATGAGGAACATACAGTTTACCTTGATATAACAACAGAGATTACCAGACATAAATGAAGCAAAAGAACCTGGTGTATTTTCCAGCGTAGAAACCTTCAGAATATCAGTCCTCCTTTATATCATTTACAGCAGTCTCGCCTTCATGAGATGCAGCTCAAGATGGCCATGAAACTGACTCCATTTTCACAAAATATTAGTCCCTATGAAGCGCAGGTGTATGTAGTCCTCTTGAACAGCGAATTGATCATAAAAGACATTAAACTCAGCCCCAGGAAACAATAGAACTTGGTGTACAAGTCTGATATGTCCCAGGATTAATTAATTGCATCCTCAATACATAGGAATGGCGTTTTTAATACATGGGCATCCACAGCCTCCTTTAAAGTGACACGGTCTCCTTGATGGCAGAAATCGATTTCTGGAAATGCTAAACACACCCTTGAGAAAGGAATGAGAGATCTTGGCTCTTCTTCAGGATAATCTTGTTCACTAATTCGAATCCCTTTTGCACATGGAAATCTAAAGATGTCTAGCTCGGTTTCGTGGAGGATACTCGGCTCACTGTCCTTGGAGAAGAATGAGATCTGATCAACAAAGTGGCGCATGCAGCCTTGCTAAGTCTCTTGAGGGATCAAACTTCAAAACTGGGTACTCGGCCTTCAAATTACAGCCTTCAAAGCATAGCAAGGTCACCGAACTCCCGTGGTCCTAACTTTACAAAAATCAGCTGTCACGTGTTCGAGTCCCGTGCTCCCAACTTTCGGAAATAAAAAGAATGAGGTCGCCACACAGGGCTGGGCCGGCCACATGCGGCCGCCGTTTGATTTTCCCAATTCGGAAATACCATTTTTCCAATTAATTCTGAGGCGTTAGACCACTCCTAAATAACCCCGCTTATCTACGCCGAACCCGACCTACCCCATAAACCCTAAAACTCCCAACATGCCAGATTAACAATAATTAGAACTGGATTTCCGTCATTGAAAGACTTGATGGAATAAATTTTGATGCCGCCAGCCTTCCAAACCTATGTAGCTGGATTGTCAGAAAAAAATTTACGCTGCATTTTCCGTATAGTAGAATGAAATTTTGGTTTTGCTATCTGTGAAGACCTTACCTGGATTTTTAATTAAAGCGGCAGGCAAACCGTAAGGGGGCTTCGCAATAGCCGAATCCGCGGCCAAAAGTTGAAAAAAAGGAATATTAGATTTAGCCTCTACGTGTTGGATACTCTTAATTGCCGCCAAAATCAAAATCAAATATTCCGTCGGCCTAGTCATTCTGTGTGTGGAAGGTAAAGATGTCAAAACAATGCGTCTCGTCATGCGAAAAACGTTGCGGCACTCACTGTCCAGCCCGGATAGTAACAGGTTTAGAATGTACTGTTTTAATTTACAGGTAGAACGGTTTCGCTTATTCGACCCAATATTACCAACCCTATAACCATATGTAATAACCAAAACCTAAAACGCACACAACGCACACAGGAATTTGGTTTTAACGAAAACAGGAATCTGCCAGTATTACCGAAGGTGGTCTAACCTCGATTGTGGGATAAATCTCAGTTTTTTTTTTTTTTTAAATCTACAACAAAACCAGCTTCTCGTCCAGGACACGCAGACCACAACGCAGGGCCGATGAGGTCGAAGGGTTTGAACAAACCCTCTGATACCATATATAATAACTATAAAACTGAAAATACAAGAACCGAAAACTGAAATACAAGAACCGTAAAATAATGAATACCTACCTGAACTGCTGTCGACTGATTTTGCTGTCTGCTCCTGTTCTCCTGTTGAAGCTGATTCGATTACTGGGAAATCAATTCCTCCCAGCCAATCCAGCAAGCTTCTATGAAGCTTACTGCCCCCGTGCCCAGAACCTCAGGTCAATCACAGCTCTCGTTCTCGTTCTCGATCTTCCTCTGCCCTTTGTCCTCCTCTGTCTATTTCCCCCTGCCTTGGCTCAGTCCAGTGGTTTTTATATCAAGCTTGGCGGTGGCCGCCTTCCAGCCTTCGGCCACTGCTCTTGCTCCTCCCGACACCTCCCTGCATGCATATCTCCTTAGATATTTTCCCTTTGGTTCATGCGCTCCGTACAGAGGGTTCAATGTTTTATCATTTAATTCCCTTTATGAAATTTTTATGTCCCATTTTATATAACTCAATTCTGTCATGTTTATTTATAAAGTTTATTTTTATGTTTATTTATTTATTATAATGCTTTATTTTTTTTTATGAATTTTAAACTTTATATATTATAAAGTTTCAACTTTATATTAATTATAAAATTTAACTTATAACCTTTTTTTAAAGTTTTGACTGATATTAAATGGGTCGTTACAATTTTGGAGCATGGATGAATTTCGATGTATGGATTGTCTTTTCTTATCTTGGAGCTTCATGATTGGCAAGTCTATTGGTGGTTGGATATATTCTCTTACATGTAAGTGCAAATTTAATGTTATTATTCTTTTACTTTATCACATGCATTGATAATGAGATTTTTGCTATACTAGGGCTAATCGTTGCATGCATTTAATGCGAAATTGTGGAATTATGTTTCTATTTAGCATATCTCTATGTATGGGCCATGTATGTTGAACGAATTCTCCTAAGGATAACTCTATGTTTGAATTTATCTTGATAAGCCACTTCACCTTTCAAAACGAAGTATAAAAGCTTGTAAGGTCACTCTCTTTTGCCCTAGTGACAAGCGAATTTGATCTTAAGGCCTCCTTGACCTAGAAATGAAGTCTATCTTCATATTCTTCTTGAGTCCAATCTCCCCAAAGGATTAGGCACTGGTCTACCATAAGGTGATCACTCAAAGAAACATTTTTCTTCACCTCTTCTTCCTTATTCTAGGTCTAGCCACATTAGGACTCCTAGGGCATCATTTTCTCGACAAACCGCCAATAAGAAAAATTCGATCTCTTGGCCTCTACTGTGCTAGTGTGTCTCCTAGGCCTCCTCCGAATTTGATGAAATTCCGACTGTGCGGTTGTGAGATATACCAATCCCTAGCTTCGAGATTAGTTTCTTCCCCAAGTTTCCCTAGGCTAGTTCCTCATAGGGATCATTTTGCACCTTTAACTGAAAATCAATTCTTTGGTCCCTTTCTTCTTCTTGTTTAGGTCAGGTCTATCATTGGTTGCTAAATTCCTCTTGACCTAACCTGGGTCGACTTGGTCCTGTGTGGTCTCACCATTTGGGAAACCAAGTTCAACAAGGATTTTAGGGTTTTGGAAGCTCCTTTACAGTTCACACTCCTTAAACCTAGCCCTTAAATCCTCATGCCCTTCTAGAAAGCTTTGTACCTTGCTTAAGAAGCAAGCAAGTCCCATTCTTGAGCCTCCCCTAAAAAATGGTCCCCAAGATCACTTCACACCCTTCTTAGTTGATCTATCCTTTATAAGTGATTCTCTATATATCAGGTCTGCTCCCATTGGTGAAAGTTCGTAAAGAGTAGGAAGTTTTAGCTATGGTGACAGTGGGTTTTAGCTTTATTGTTACTCTTGACCTAGCATGTGCCCCTGTAGTACCCCTTGTTAGTTTGAGCAGTAACAGGCTTCAATGTCAAAAATCACGATGCCAAGCATTTCATTTTTTTAAGATTCTAGTTTGTAGTGTGTTGGAAACTAAAAGAGAACTAACAAACACAAAGGACAAACATTTCATTGAGATTCTGATTCATTAATGCTGGGTCATCACAAAATTGGCCGTGACAAGGACATTATTATTGGAAATTGAGAAGACCATGCAGGCCTGTTCATCAGTAACCACTCTGGCAATTCATTTCGTATACAAGTGCAGGTAGGTTGTACATTTTTCCACTCAATTTGTAATTAAGGAACTTGTCAATAAATCTCATTATTTCCCTAAATTATTTTCTTTCCACGCATGGTTTACATTCTGCATTGATGCTCTCTTATAAGATCATGGTATGCTAAAGATGTGTATAGCTATCAATTACACTTTTTTCCCAATTTCCTCAAAAACTACAGTTTTTTTTGGGGGAAGAGGAATTTATGCATTCCCAACTTTAAATCAAAATGGGTACTTTTTCTTTTTGTATTATCTTGCGCTTGAACTCGAGGATTTAATTCTTTGGGTTTCTTTTAGGCATATCTTATTCCACTTGAATCCTAAGTATTTCTTTGGGCATGTCGTGGTCTTGATGACTTTTTAGTAATTATAAATTCGTAACATTTGTAAAAAGGCACAGCTTCCTTTCCTAGTTTCTTTCCAAATGAAGGAAGTGGTTTGTTATTTCAAAATCTTTTTCCTTATTTGGATTCACTGATTGGAGCTGGTAAGAGTTATGACATTTATGCAATCTCTATGCATTTATTTATGTTGTCAGCATGAATTCTTTCTGAATTACTGTGTCCCAACATGAATGCAGCTGAATGATGCAGCTTTTGAGCTCGCAAATGGACCCCTGAAAGAAGAGGTAAGAAAATATAATCTGAGAAATTAATTTCTTACTGTGATTATATTATTTTTCTTTCTATGAATGTATAGCATCATAGTATTTTAGATTTATTTGTAGTGGCAATTGTCAATCATTTGAATCTCTTTATGGGCTTTTCCTATAACTTTCTTCATATAATTTTTTATTCTTGGTTTTGTAGTGTGGTGAGAAGTTTGGAGAAATATTAATGAAGCTTTCTCAAGCATGGGAGAGAGCAGATACACAGGCCACTGCTGAAATTGCAAGTAGTTTTATCTCTTTTCAGGGTTCTTTCACAGAAAATGTTAAGTTTGGTAAGCCTCTATGGTGTTAATAGTTTTTTCAGTTCCCTTCTCAGCCAAGATGATTGCGTATATAGACTTCCAAAGGATTATTTTCTATAAATGGTTTTAATTATGCAGCACTTGGAAAGCGTTTAATACGTGCTGGAAGACGCTTTGCATCAATGGGACAATATGGTCAAGGGGAGCTGCAGAAGGTCTCATCGACTACTCCCATTCAGTTGTATTATTTTACACTATTTAAATTTTAGGAATGATCATGTGATGGAGGATTAATTCCTATTTGTGATCATTTATGTCTAAATTATTTGATTGCAGTGTAGTAAAGTAGCCCGCACATAATATCTATGTATGAATCAAGGATGAGGACAATGAAAATTAGGGATGAGGATGTCATGGAATTGGTTAAGAGAGTTATGGAGAGATTATAGAAGATGGTCAAATGAATTCTCAACCAATATCAATATGTGAAATATTTGTTATGGTCACCTATTCTATATAAAGGGATGTACATTGGAATATACACATAGGTAATGGAATGTTTGTTTAGATTTTCCCCTTGTGGTGTTTCTAATTATAAACCCCTAGTGCCCCTTGTTTACTTTTTATGTATAATGTTATAGTGCAACTCTCAAAATAAAATGATAATAACCTTGTCTTCGATTCTAGATCTTTCCCAAAATAACATAAAACAAGTATTATCCTGCGACTAACTTAGACAAGTCAAAGCAACATAGATCAATAAAATAATGTGACAAAATGGACAAACTATATGATATTCCCACTTAGCAATTTATTGCTAAGTGAGAATATAATTTTTGTACCATTTTGACAATTTTGGGCTCTAACTTGGGAGAAGTGGGTTGGAGGACCCCACTTCCAATTTTTGATTAATGGAGGCACTCACACTATGGAGGAAAGCAAAAATCAAACTCTTAGTGGAATATGGGGGCCACCAAGAAGGAAATATGCTCCACTTAGGAAATTCGAGTTACTTGGGAGGAAGGGAGTTCGATGATGGGACCCACATGAGGAGGAGGCAACCAAGGTTAAATAGAAGGGGCTCACTTCAGTTTGGGGCTTTTGACAAATTGACAATTTCTTGCACTTAGCACTCTTGAGCTGCTTAGCCAAGTTTGCATCTGAGATTCTCGAGCGAGATTCTCACCCCTTGCTTCGGTGGACTACGAGTGCTAGCCCAAGGAGGGTAATTGGTTGTCCATTGTGAGCATTTTCAGCACCAGTGTAGGCATTTTGTGGGAATTTCGTGGCAGCGTCCAGGATGCAATGGGGAGGTACGACTTGCTAGTTGGGCCAACGAAGTTCAAGAGTTTGTGGGAGGTTATTAGGGATGATTTGTAGCGATATTTGCTGGAGATTTTGGGGAGGAACAACATAAGCCTTGGAGGGAGACCTTGATGTAGCATTGTGGCATTCTGGTGATTGCGCGGGCCTACGCAAAGGGAAAATTCTAGGCTCATGTGGGAGTTGGAGAGTGAGCTTGAGGAGTTGGGTTGAGCAGACGATTTGAGGAGGTTGTATAGTGAAGTTCCAGGCAGGACGCATTTTCCAGCCAGTGAGGAAGGCGTGTTATTTGGGGGTCATTTTCAGAGGTCAAAACTAGACCAAACACTTTATGGGTTTTTGTGGGACTGTTGAGAGGAGCTCGAGGATAATTTTGCAGAATTTTCTGAGCACCAGAGGAGGGTCTTTCAACAATTTCTTTCCAGCAGATAGAGCAGTTCTCCACTGGCAACACAGGGCAGATTTGGGGCAGCAAATTTCCTCATCTGGGCATTACATTTTCTGACCCGGGGCTTGTCTAGATTGCCATTGTGGCAAGCCCGTGTTCACTCTTTCCATACCCATTGTACCACTGGTCCACAAATTAAATAAATGGCCCAGCCGGATGGTGTTTTTGGAGATTTTCTGGGTGTCCACTTATATTTCTGAATTGTATGTGTTTATATCACTTTTTGGCTTTGTTTACCACTTTATTTCCTAAGTAGTAATATTACAGTGGTATCAGAGCTTAGATCTTGGCTCAGCTGTGGGATTTATTTTCCATGACCTTGGAGGACAAGAAAAATGTGACTTACTAGAGGCAGAGATACCGGAGTAGGGAAAGAGAGTCGGAGATCACCCCTGACACGGAGGCACCAAAACAGGCAGCCCAGGAGTAAAAAGGAGACAACGTTTGACAACCTCTTAAAGGCCCTAAACAATTTGGCTAAAGGGAAGAAGGGGATGCTGGAAGAAATCAAGTAGCATAATCAGGACAAGGGCTTGCATAGGGAGTTTTTATTTGGGGAAACTTTAGGGGCTTCCCACTAGTACGACCACCATTCTCCAGTTACTCACCCACAAGCTTTTAGTGGGCCAACCAGGACTACTCTGCCCACGTTTTTACCCACAACACCTGGTGAGAAGGGTGGGTAGGATGAGATGCCCATGGGCGATTAATTCAGGGAATGGCAGCTTATGGGTGATGAATTTCGAGTTGCTCTCTCTTTCAAGGATTATTTCCTACTCAAGCAGAATGAAAAGGGTAGAGGAAGAAGGGTTTCCAGCAAGTAGAGCACAAAGTTACATCGCACAGTTCGAATGATGTACCTTCCCACATTCGATGGGTCTTTAAGTGTACAACTAGGGCTTGGGTGGAAAAGCTAGACACATATTTCTAGTTCAATCGGATGACAAAGGTAGAGGCCATCAAGATGGTTACTTTACATTTGGAGGGTGCAACCCATGATTGGTGGTTCTAGGGGCTGACTACTTTTCGGCATGCAAGTGTAACTTCTTATGATGAATTCACCCTGAGGGTGATAGGGCACTTTGATTGGAAGGAGCCAAAGGCCCACTTTAAAGGGCTCACGCAGCTCAAACAGACCGACAACCTTGAGCAGTACATTTCAGAGTTTTTGAGGGTATCCGTGATGGTGCCGGATTTGTTAGAAGCCAGGAGGGTTTACACTTTTGTTGAGGGGTTGCTTGAAGCTTTGTGCGGGTAAGTGAGATCTCGCAGACTAGTCACATTGTTGGAGGTCGTGACTTGCACATGAGATTTGAAGGATGCAATCCCAAATACTAGAGCATCGATCCCACCACGAGCTCCTTTCCCTCCTAGGGGTTGTGACACCAAGCCTCCACCACAGAGAGCTAACCAAGGGCATGGGCAGTTGGATGAGGAGACCAAGATAGATCTTAGACAAAGGAAGCTATGCTTCACTTGTTAGGAACCTTGGGCACTATGTCACAAATGCACAGTAGGCAAGGCCCATTACATTGAGGTCTTCTCTGACAGTGACCAGGAGGATGATGTGGGGTTGGAGATAGATGGGGGTGATGACAAGGCAAAGGTAGCGAGGGGACCACCACCACTACCACCACCTGGGGGAGCACCTTTCGCACCAGCTGGAGGAGTGCTTGCTTCATTGTGTGGGGTTCCCAAATTTTTGACCTTGAGGATCAAAGGCACAATGCAAGGGCAACGTGTCTCAGTTTTGGTAGACAGTGTGGCCACCCACAATTTCATTGATGCGCAAATGGTCCAGAGGCATGCTATCACTACCGAGGAGGGGTTTTCCGTTCTTGTGCCAGGGGATAGAACCATGTAGTGCACCTGATATGTCCCCGCTTTGACGGTAACCATGTGGAACTACTCGGTGATCAACCATTTCTTTGTGGTGGATGTACCAGACACCAATGTGGTGGTGGGTGTTCAATGGATCTTGCCTCTTGGGTGGGTGACCATTGATTGGCAGAAGTTGGAGATGGAGTTTGTGGGGCCAGATGGGAAGATGGTGGTACTGAGGGGCATGCACTTATACCCACCATAGACGGTCTCGACCCACCGGATGGAGGCTGATTTGAGACATGGGGACTTCGAGTGGGCAATAGAGTTGAGGATTTAAGAGGTCTAGGGTCAGCCTAAGCCACTCCATCCACGTATTCAGTCCATCTTGGACAGGTACCCAACAGTGTTTGGAGACATCACACCAGGACGACCACTTGACAGAGGATTTGAGCACATCATTGAGCTAGAGCCAGGGGTGCAGACGGTCATTACAACCCCTTACAGACATCCCAAGGCCAACCAGGATGAGACTGAGAGGGCCATCCAGAAGTTATTGTCATTGGGACATATTAGGCCCAGTTCTAGTCCTCTCACTTCATTAGTTGTCCCAGTGAAGAAGAAAGATGGCACGCTAAAGATGTGCATTGACTACCGGGGCCTTAATAAGAAGACTTAGAAGAATGGGTATCCCATTCCCTAGATCGACGAGTTGATGGATGAGCTTAGAGGAGCTAATTTCTTCTCTAAGATAGACTTGCATTCTAGGTACCACTAGATTAGGGTTCGTGAGCAAGGCATCCCCAAGAAAACTTTTCGCTGCCACTATGGCCATTTCGAGTTTTTGGTGATGCCCTTTGGGCTAACTAATGTACCGACCATATTCTAGTCCTACATGAACCACGTATTTCGTGGGTAGCTAAGGCGTTATGTCCTTGTCTTCTTCGATGACACACTGATCTATAGCAGGACATTGGAGGAGCACTTACAACATCTGGAGGAGGTGCTCAATATCTTGGAGGGACAATACTGCTATGCGAAGTTGTCCAAGTGCAAGTTTGGGCTCAAAGAGATGCTCCATCTAGGGCACATTATTGGAGAAGATGGGGTGAGGGTACACCAAGAGAAGATTAGGGCCATTTTGGACTAGTCCACACCTAGGAGCGCGACAGAAATGTGGTGGTTTTTGGGCATTTGCACTTGCTACATGGAGTTCGTGAAGGGTTTTTTGTTGGATGGTGTTGTCATTGATGTCGACCCATGGAGTTGATTAGGTTTAACTTTATTAAAGAGTTTAGACCAATGTTACTTGGGAGCGGGAGCGGAAGCGAGGAGCGGGAGCGGGAGCGACCATTTTCAGAAGCTCCCGGTTTGGGAGCGAATCCGGGAGCGATTTTTTAAAAATATATATATTTTTTATATTTTTCAATTTTTGATAAATATATGTCAACAAAAACATGTAGAATGATGAATTAGACATAAAAAACATAAAAAAACATAGATTGATCATTGAACCATATCACATCAATCATCTAGAAATTATAATCGTCATCAACCGTGTCCACAAGATAGTAATTTTACACATAATACAACTGCAACATATTGAGTCTCATGAAATGACTCATAATCATCACATTCAATCTTAAAGTTTCAACTTCAAGTTTTTAAAATTGAAATTCAATAGCATTTATCATCATTGATCACCAAAGTTGTACAGGTACTTGTAAGCTAAGTTTAACCATTACAAGAAGTAATATCTTAGATATTTCTAAGTCCTAACTTCTAATTGTTAACATGATATGAAATGTTATAAATTTATAAAATGAAACATGAATAATGAAATGAAATGAAACAACTTTAGTCTTTCACGAAGCATCATATCCATAATTCACAATCATTACCAATGAGTTATAATTGCCAAGGCCCAACTTCAAACTTCAAATTTTCATTGTCACAGTGATATATTGTTTACAAAAAATATCATTATGATATGAAAGAGTCAAGAGTCAAGAGTCAAGGACTCAAAACTCAACAGTTATGAAAACTAAAGTCCAATAGAAACTAGAAAAGACAAGTAAACTGTAAATCTACATGTGGCCCTTGCCACGAGAGTCTCCAGGAGTATAAGCAGGTCGTGGTGGGCTTCTAGGAGTCTCCCGCACAGACTGACGACCAGAACTAGAACCTCCACGTGAGAGTGTAGATGGAGGTGGCGACAACAAAGGAACAAGACTCGGACCTCGAGAACTGCTATTGGATGGTGGAGGTGGCATGGCTGCTGCAACTGCTTCATCTTCATCCCTTACAAGTTCCTCTTCCAGTTCTTCAATATGTACAATGCCATCCTCCAAATTGTCATTCTCTGGGTGATTGTCCCAAATTTTATATGTGGGATCCTCATAAGCCCGATCACAGTAATGACTCAACAACCTCAAGTTGTAGTACACATAAACCAAGCTTTCTGCTCGGTTTTCATTGAGTCTGTTCCTTTTCACATTATGTATGTAGCTGTAGGTGCTCCAACACCTCTCTGCAGAAGAAGTATTTACAACCTATGAAAGAACTTTTTTTGCCAATTTTGGCAAAAGTCCCTGCCCACCATATGTTTCCCACCATGTGAGAGTATCAAATCTATCTCTGTCGTCCATGGCATGGAAGTTACCATACAAACCAGTGCCACTGAAGTATTTGCGTATTCCAAGGCGCACAACTGCACATTCCTCCCTGTCAGGTACCAACTTTTCTAATGCTTCCAAATATCCTCTAGTTACCTCTGGATCTAAATGGGGTTTGGTCCTAACGCCACCCCCTGCTGCAGGTTGGCCCAACCAAGACGTAGAGTAGTATTTGGCGTAAGGATATACGCCAAGCAATGTAGTGGAAGATTAAGTCTATTCCACCGTTCACACACACAATCGTGAATCAGTTTGTACAAGTTGGGATCTCTGTTATGAACAACATCTTTTATTTGCCCCAACATGGTGTCCATCTGCTCATACACTTCGCCAATCACTGGTTTGTCTGTATCTGCAAAC
>APFE031676075.1:0-34093 GCA_000404065.3 Pinus taeda | reverse complement strand
TACCATGCTAGCCATTGACTCTCTTACCTTCAAAAGGCGCTTGAAGGTGAGGTAATAGCTACCAAATCTTGTCTTCGCAATCTTCAACAACTCCAATCTCGAGTGACTGCAGAAAAGGCCATGGGTATTGCTATGATTTGTAATAAATTTTATCATTTTTTGCCTTTTTTGTACAAATCACCAATCCATTGGTATTGTTCATTTTTGTTCTTGACAATATCATGCAACAAAAGGTTCAATGTGTGAACCAAACATCCAGACCAAAATATATTGGGTATTTATCCTCAATAATTGCTCCCGCTGCCCTACAATTAGCAGCATTATCAGTGATGACTTGGATGACATTGTATGGCCCAATACAGTCAATTGTTTCAAGTAATGCTTCTGCAATGTTGATGGCGGTCTTGAACTTGTCTGAGTAATCATGTGCAGTTAGAAAGATTGGACCATTAACAGACACAGCAAGAACACTTATCAATTGCTTGCCTTTTACATTTGTCCATCCATCAGATACGATGGACACCCCATGCTCAGTCCAAGCACTTGTCATTCTATTCAAAGAATGTGATATTTTTGCTTTTTCATTATCAAGGCCAACAGTTCTTGCCTTGTCATACCCAGGGCTCTTGTATCCTTTACAGGCATCATTTATGGCCGAAACCATTTTGTGCCAATAAGGTGAGCGAAGAACGTTGAATGGTATCCCACATGCATAGAAAAACCTGTAAACCTTTGAATCCACATCATTCCTACACCCCTCATCAAGGAAATCTGATATGGTTCTACGCCTTAAAGATGATGACCCTGAGCCTCCATATCCACTGCCTTGGGAGGATGCTGAAGGAGTTCTTTGTGATTGTGAGCCCTCAAAGAAACCCCTTGATTTTTTTATTGGTATTGGGCTTCTTCCTCCTCCCTTATGTATTTGGCTCTATCTGTTGTTAACACCGCTGCACAAGTTTTGATTCCTATTTGTTTCTCTCCATCCCATGGCCTTTTCCCGCAGAGGTGTCTTCTAGCACGGGTGTATGAACCTGTGTAATCAGTGTTGCAATGGGGGCAATGAAATTTAGTGGTTCCACCCCCTCTCCCTGTTTCAGCCTTGTGAACATATTTCCACAATGGGGTTTGGTCTTGTTTAGTCTTTTGAGTGTCCTCTTCACCCTCCTCCAGCTCCTCCTCACCGGGGTTTTCACCCATTTGACTTTCTCCAGCTTCTTCATCCCCCTTTTCAGTTTGGCCCCTCCGTTTCCTCTCCAGCACCATAATAACCATAAAAGGGACCAGGAAGAGGAAAATGCCCATAAATATAGTGAGGTCCATGGTGTTTGATGTTTGTAGGGTTTTCGTTCAACAATCTGCAAATTAATTTAATTTATTGGGATTAATTAACTTAGTTTATTAATTTAATTGAAATTCATAATTTTAATACTCAATAAACTAAATTAAATTCCCTAAATTACTACCTAACTAAATTAAACTAGCTAGATTAGCTAAATTGTTAAGTTACTTACCTCTGCAGGCTTGCTCCTCGCTCCTCACTCTTCAGCAATTGTTCCTTGCTCCAAACTCTTGCTCTTCAAGCTCCTCAACTTCTTCAAACATTCACAATGAAATGTTTTTATGCCCAAAGGGCTTTTAAAACAATTTTTTTTTTTATAAAATTTTAGTTTTTCTCGGGTCCGCGGAATTTTTTTCCGCCGACCCGCTCCCGACGAGCGTAAAATCGCTCCCGGAGCGATTTTTTAAAGCCCGGGAGCGATCGAGAGCGATCGCTCCCGGGCTTTAAAAAGCGCTCCGGGAGCGACAGAGCGGCCGCTCCCTAGGTCGCTCCTGAAATCGGCAGGGAGCGAAATTGTTTTGGAAGGGAGCGCGCTCCCGAAAATCGCTCCCGTTCGGGAGCGATTTAGGGAGCGCAAGCGATTTTCGGGAGCGCACTCCCAAGCCGCTCCAGAGCCGCTCCTGCGTTAGCCGCTTCGAGAGCGGGTTCGAAGGGGGGGGGGGCGCTCCCCCGCAACTATGGTTTAGACTTCTGTGATCCATACTTGATTGTGAGAATGATTTCGGCAAAATCACATAGAGAATCATTTGTCGACGCGTTTCGAACCAACTAGTGTGGTTCATCGTCAGGACAACCACGCGTTTAGGTTTAACTTTGACAAAAAAAACCAGTCATTGATGTCAAATGGTTAATGAACGCTTCTTAGTAATTGTTGGATTACATCAAGATGGCAGCTATACTGTTGGATGGTTAAAAACCCAAGTCCTAGGGTTTGGGTTCCCTGGACTGCAGATGTGACCTGAATTTGTCGAGGGTTTTTGATAGGGCAAATCATTGAGTTTGGGTCGGAGATCTATGTCATTAGATTCTCCTTGAAAATATGTTTATGTTGATATGTGGTATGCCCCGAGAGGCCCCCTAGTTTGAGAGATATTCACAATTGAAGTTGGTGACCCTCGTTTCTGGGCTAAGACCCTAAGTTGCACGAAATGGGGAAATGGGTACAAGTTTCTAAAACGGGCACGGGTACGAACGTGACCCCCAAATTTTGGAAAACAGAAACCGCAAATATATATTATATTAGACATTTAAGAAAATGTGCAATCTAAAGCATATATGAACATTCTAATTATTACAATTATGATAAATTGTCAATTGTCATGCATAAACTATAAGTCTCTAAATTTACATCACATTTACTCATGAACGATCACATAATGAAAATAGAAATATCCAAAATCAGCCACAAGAAATTTCTTATTTCTTGTCTCATGCTTCATTGGGAGTCTCCCCTGCATAGAAGGCTTGGTTCTCTTGATTAAATACAAGTTCCATACCCTAGTACATGATAAAATCCAATGGAAACATTGCAATCCCCCCAATCCTGAAATCCTGAAAAACAGATAAGTCTGCTGAATTTTGAGTGAGATCTAAAATTCTACTTTCTCCATATGAAATTCAATGAGGGCGAAACCACTCTCAAACATCCTGAGTCATTTCATGGTAATGTTAAAAATTTAAGTAAAAGGATGAAAATGAAAAATAAAGGAGAATATCACTTTTACTTTAAATTCTTAAACGTTACCATGAAGGTCATTTTAATAACCTAATTAAAAATTAGAAGACAAAATAATAAAAAAATTAAAAAAAGGTCAAGCTGCATGTAGAAACAACGTCGTAAAACGCGTTTCCGGCTGTATTGGCCACGTTTCCGCCTTGAGAAACATGCCAGTATAGCCAAAAACGCGTTTTTGGGCCGTACCGTACGCGTTTTTGAGTTTCTTTTCCGTTTCCATATGGAAACTCCTCCCCTGCCCACGTTTCCTGCAACTTAGATGTGAAGCAACCAAGATGATGGAAGAAATGAAGAAGCAACTAGTTATGAAAGATGAAGATTATGAAAAGTTGAAAGGAGAAATTGTATTTCTTAAAAAGGAAGTTGACTTTCTGAATAAGAACTTGAAAAGTTCTCAAACACTAGATGACATCCTAATTCATCAAATGTCTCCCCTTGATAAATCAGGTCTTGGCTATGCAGGTGAACCCTCAAGCAAGAATGTTGTAAACCCTAATGCTTCAAACAACAAGGATGTGGAGAAACTTGGAATAAATATTGATGCTCCCAGTTCTAGCAAAGGCAAGGAGAAGAGTCAAGACAATAATGGAAGAAATCCTATTCCAAGAAGAAATGCAAATGGTGTCAAGGATGCAAGAAGCAGTGGTTATCATCAAAGGATCCCAAGGCAAAAAGACTTCAAAAGTACATCAAGGAAACCTTTTTCTCCTAGGTACCAAAGTGTATTTCTTGGTTATTGTTATTCTTGTACGAACTTTGGGCACATGGCAAAAGAATGTAGGGCATATCACAAAGATAAATATAATGGTCCCTGTCAATCTTTGAGAAGTCACGAATTCTTATTCATGAACAACATAGAGTGCTTCAAGTGTCATAACATTGGACATATGGCACGTGATTGTAACTTGACTTGGGCTCCTACACAAGCTAGAATCATGCCAGAGAATAAAGTTACACAAGTATGGAGAAGGAAGCAAATACAATTTGAAAATCTCTTGAACTCTCCAGCCAACAACACATGTTGTTGACCTGATCTTCGACAATCTAAGCATTTGATGGGGAGACTCTGTCAAAAAGAAAACCGTGCACACAGTTAGGGGGAGCGTATGATGATTAAGCATCTTGCAGAAGCTAGTTATGGATGGATCATATGAGAACCTTGATGAGTCACACTTGAACAATCATCCATTGATAATCATCTCTCGAGAGTAGCTCCATTGAAGAACATGATCTCTTATCTATCCGATGGATTGTTGTTAAGATGTCTTCCACTTGATCAACTAAGCAAGTAACCTTTCTTGAGCCAGAGGAGGTTGTGCAGGCAAGAGAAGCCGGTTCACCACATAAAGAAATGCATACATATCATGGACCACATTGCCAAAAAGAAGAGAACCATGATAGGGGGAGTAACATACTTATGAAGAACTATTATTTGTAAAGAAAAGAAGCAGCTTGATAGGGGGAGTACTTGGGCACCCTATTTGCCTTTGATGTCAAAGGGCAAGAGAATGTTGAAAGGGCAAGAATATTGCCATCAATGACAAAGGGGGAGATTGTTAATCTAGCTTGTCATTGATGTCAATATGGCACTAGTTGGGATGGCAAATGTTCTTGAGATGCATGGTTCCAAATGATGATGTCATAACTCTTGTTTGAAGAAGATGTCAAGCAACTAATGAAGAAGTCTTGCCCGAACAATTCCTTGAACTAACTATCATGTTGTTGAGTGTCAATCATGTGCCTTGATTGTTGATCTAGACCTTAGGTGCCAATATACAAGCCTTTGAAGTGGAGGACTATAATTGATGAAATCATACAAATGATAATGTCATACTCTTTAAAGAATGACTACACTTTGACATAATTGGAAGACTACTTTGGTGTCTTTGACAAATTAATGAAGGCTGCACTATGACATTTTACTGTACTATCATTGAATACATGATGCTATATCTTCATCATGATGCTGGATACTATCATGATGAGATTATTGGTGCAAAACAATGGAGAAGCCACGCTGTCCCAAAACATTCTTCATACTGTTCCAAATATTTTATGCACAGAAATTTAAGGACAGTCACAAAGAAAAATAATTTTCATTACCTTAGAGGCAGCCTCTCAATGTGATTCCTACACCATCTTATAAAGCATATTTTTAGCTTTCCAACGAGCTACTAGTCGGCCCAAATCTCCAAGCGGTTTGAAAGATATTGATTTTTCAAATTAAGGATATAATTTCTGGTCAGTAAGCCGATTTGAACATGTCAATTCATGTCGGCCTGCCTCTATTAGACATGACTGTTCAAGTTCTTGAAGAAGGGTATATATAGGAGCTCGGACCTCCTTTTCTAGCACCCAAAAAAAAAGAGTTCAGAACACAGAAGAACAACGAGATAAGGGTATAGTGAAGGAATATGACAAAGGATATTTTTTTAGGACTTGGTTTTGTATATTGGTTGCTGTAGCAGTAATATAATATATTTACTACACGGTGGACAGAAGATTGTTTAGCAGGCTCGGACTGTGTGTGTGCATCTTCCTATACAAACCTCAGATACAATTTACAGTGGCTATGTTTTAGTGACATATTTGGACTGTTTTCTTATATAATTTTTCGGACTGTGGGTCTGCACCTTCAAGCTGTGGAGTGTTCTTTCCAGCGAGGTAATACTCCTGGCTACAGTACAGTGTTTATTAATACATTGTGACAGTGTGGATAGAGTGGACAGTATGGTGTGTGGAGCTTTCTTTTGTGAACTGTCCGGTGCTCACTAATATAGTGTGTTATTCCTTGATGATTGCAAACATTGGTGCATACCCCTGTATACAGCGTGCTATTCATTGGTGATTGCAGTGCTTGGACTATTCATTGATTGCAGTATCTCTTTGGACAGCAGTAACATGCTGTGAAGAAAAACTAGAAGCATCTATTCGAGCAGTGTGATAATTATACCAGGATTCTTGAAAGGTGGATCAAAATTGGTGCAGATGGTGCCAGAATATTATTGCTGAAGTTTTGGTGCATGGACTGATGTAAGTACAGTGGCTCGGTCTCCATCGCTGGATTATATCAAGATTCTTGAAAGGTGGATCAAAATTGGTGCAGCATGGTGCTAGAATATTTTTGCTGAAGTTTTGGTACAGTAAGGAGTCAAGGACATTGGTGAAGCTGTGGTGCAGAAGTCATGGTGCAGTATTAAAATCTTGGTGCAGCATGGTCTGTGTAGTGTGGTGCAAGGATTATCATTGCTGAAGTCTCGGTGCAGCATGGTGCGTTGGACAGTGGTGTAGTGTGGTGCAAGGATTGTCATTGCTGAAGTCTTGGTGCAGCATGGTGCGTTGGATAGTGGTGTAGTGTGGTGCAAGGATTGTCATTGTTGAAGTCTTGGTGCGGAATGGTGCGTTAGACAATGGTGCAGTATGGTGCAGAGTTGATAGTGCAGATTGGGTGATGAAGAATGGTTCAGTGTAGCAGGCTTAGTGCAACATAGTGAAGCACCCATTGAAAGAGCTTCTGAAGGAATCCCCTGTTGGGCAAAACACTGTGAAGACTCCCTTGAAAAGTTCTTGAAGAAGCCCTTGAAGGGGCTTAAAGCAGGTGCAGAAGTTGGACTGCCTTTTGCAAACACCTTGAAGATCTTGAAGATAATGTTGAAGACCATGATGCATTAGCCATCATGAGGTGACCTGGAGATTTTGCTTGGGTATAATGAAGAGCAGTGGTGACACCTTCTATGAGACAAGGTTGTCATTGATTATGTAGCGTGGAGACTATAGTCAAGCTGAAGATTGACAGGGCTCGGTGAAGAAGACTTTGGGAGCCGTAAGTTACTACCAAACATATCTTGACGAAGTATTGCAGTGGGTTGGAGCCCAAGAAGTTGGAGCCTCGAAAAGACAAGGTTGGTGCCTTGGAGGATAGTGTTGGAGCCCTAGAGGATTGGTGTCCTCAAGAAACTAGGTCGGAGCCTGTACCAGAGAAGGGTTGGTGCCCTAGGGGTTAGAGCCTCTAAATGCAAGGTCGGTGCCTTGAGAAGATAGGGTCGGTGCCCTAGAGGTCGAAGCCTCACAAAAGACCAAGTTGGTACTTGGCAATATGTTGGAGCCTGGGAGATTGAAGATCAGTGTCTTCATCAAGGGTTGGAGCCCTATATACATTACACTTGATTCATTGTAAAGATTATATTAATAAAAGCATTTATTCCCATTGTTCATTTTGTGTTCTAAATATAGGTGATCTAACTGGTAAAAGTAATAATTGAAAAGAAATATTGATTCACCCCCCTCTTAGTATTTCCAACAATCAGAGCGCAAGTGAAGCAAGAGAGCAGATCGGAAGAGCCTTGCTTTGAAGAGAAGGAGGGAGATCGAAGTGCTGCGTGGGCAATATATCGAATCCCTAGAGGGATTGCGCTGTCCAGGCCAGGAGGGCAAGATTCTCGAGGAAAATATATCTCTGAGTGAGTTGAGAAAGAGATAAGATTTCCAGTTCGCGATTTGTCAGTGGCAGAGGGAGCAGCGCAACAACAAATTCAGCGCAGAGCAGTATTTAGGTGGGACGCAGTTTGCTACAGAGTTTTGCTGGGTCAGAAAAGCGACAGAAGAAGGAAGAAGACACTTTTTGAGGGAATTTCTTCCTTAGAGAATTCCTAGCCAGGGAATTTGATTTCTCAATTGTTGAGCAGTAGTAGCAAGGAGCAGATCTACTAACTCCAGTAGGAAGTGCATAGGCTAGCCTAGCAGTTGCGCAAAGGAGAGAGGGAGCATTTCGACTTTTGTTGGCAGAGACGGCAGCTAATGGGCTGAGAGATCAAGATCGGTTGGACGGAGCATTCAACTATGTGATCTGGAAGGCTAGGATCTCCTGCCTTCTAGATGATCATAATCTCAAAGCCTATGTCAATAGTGTGGTAGCTGAACCCGTCAATGCAGATCCACTCAAGAAGTACAACGCTGAGATGGCGAAGGCCAAGTGGTTGATCCTCGATGGAGTGAGGAATCACATTGTATGTCACATTGCTGGCAAAGGGACAACCAAAGAGATGTGGGATGCCTTGGCTACGTTGTGTCAAGGATCTTCCGAGTAGCGGAAGATGTACTTGGAGGAGAAAATGAGATCCACAAGGATCCAAGAGGGGGAACGCATTGATCTGTTCCTATCGAAGCTTCAAGAAATCCGAGATTAGTTGGCAACTGTAGGATTAATGCCTCAACCTATAGAGATGGTGAGGTTGGTCCTAAATTCAGTCTCAAAAGAATGGCAAGTATTTGTCTAAAGTATCCTGGGCAGAGAGAGATTGCCGGATTGGGAAGGGATGTGGGCCGCTCTTCAACAGGAAGAGATAAGGCGAGACTTAGTAAAGTGGAAACTTGATAGCAGCAGCAGTGGGATGAAACTCAAGGAGGAGGAGAATGCAACCATTGCATCAAAGGGGCAGCATGAGCAGTGAAGGTGGAAGGATATCTCTAAGATCAATGTTTCCAGTTTGGTGAATTTGGTTGGTACGAGACGCAATGTTCTCTCAAGAAGGACAAGGACGAGAAACATGATCCATAGGCTGCAACCACAAAGATCAAGGAGGAGGAGTTTGCAATGATTGCCCAGAGACCTCTAGGAGAGAGGTGGGGTGATCTAGTATTATAGTTCGAAAGAACTGTAGATGGGCAGTGTTTACCACTACGTGTCAACTACCCATAAGCAGTACACCCCCTTTTCTTCGCAGAAAGGGATAGCGCTTGATCGACGTGTTCATGCCATTCGACAGTCATCATCGACTTGATCATATTAAGTTGTAAACCTAGTCTGCATGTTGAATTGTAAATAATCTTAGCAGAGTTGAGTCATGTATGTAAATTGCCTAGGTGGACCTAATTTTCTAATGATAATCTACGTTCTGGAAGGTTTTTTGTCTCACCGATCCATGATCGGTAGAGTTTTCCTTCAACCTGGCCCCAAAGCCGGAATGAATTTTGTCATTAGAGTCTTAGAGGAATCCTAGTGTGTTAAACTGCTAGATTATATTTGGTCGCAGAACTGGGTGGTCTATGAGGGTCTATGTCAAAGGGGTTTTCCCCCTTGAGATGTAAAATTGTAAAAGTCATGATGTAAAGTGTCTTGAGGGTTAGGAAATGTTTTAATCCCCTCATAGGTCCTAAGTCCTAGGTCCTAGAGAATTTTTCCAAAGGCTAAGTTCGAGGATCCATAATAAAAATAAATAAATAAAAAATAAAAAAAAAAAAAAAAAAAAGAAAAAGAAAAGAAAAAATTTAAATAAATAAATAAAATTGAAAAATAAAAAAAATAATAAATTGAAAAAAAACTTAAAAAATAATAAAATAATAATTTTTTGAGTAAATAAATGCAGAATTTCAGTTTTTTAATGTATTAAAAATTCGACGGATGAGATTAAGAGATATCTTGATCCTCATCGACGGTCGAGATCATTTTGACATGGATCACTCGAACTAGCTGTTGGGATTTTTTCCCTTAAATAGGGTGTTAGGGGTCATTTGAGATCATTTGATCTGTGAGTCTTGTGCTGAAGAAAGCTCTTCTGTAAACTTTTCTGGTGCTAATAAAGAAAGACTTTGGGGTTGAAATCTTGCTGGTGTTACTCTCCTGAAGTGCTGTGAGCTGTTTTATTTTCTGCATAATTTTGTTTTCAGCCATTAGTAATAGCTTAATATAGAGTATTGTTGAACACAGATATCTTGTTCACTTGCTAGGGCTTGAATGGTATTAAAATTTCTGAAATAATGGCAAGTATCTCCATTACATCTGGGATCTAGTACTATTTTTCTCTCTTTATTGATGGTTGAAGTGAGCTGTGCAGGAAACCCTTGTTGAGAAGATCAGTGGGCGTTTGGGGAAGTTCTCGGTTGAACCAGCAAACTCCCGCAAAACACTCTCTTGTAGAGCCCAACTAGTTTTGATTCTGGGTCTATCATTTAGAGTTTATTTTCTGATATGCATGAGAGTTTTTTTTTTAAAGCATTCCATAGTAAATCTAAAATTTTGAAATTATTACTGATGGTCACTAACAAATCTGGCTGTTATAGAGCCATAGATTTGTAAATGCTGTACTTGTTTGGCTGATTTAGGGTCTTAGTTTCATTTTCTGCACATATTATTTTTGGGTGTTTTTCCATTGCAGGTTGCAGGGTTTTCTAGAGATTTCCGAGGGTTTATCCAAATTGTTTTGCAATCCAGGGTTTCAAATCTTGTCCGAATCTGGAGAATTTTTTTTTGGGTTTATTAATAGATCTTGAAGCAGAATATAACATTTTAATCTGGAAATTTCAGGGTTTTATTTGGCAGTGATTTTCCATTTTGTTTACTGCCTGGGGTTTGTCCGGCATAATTATTTTCAAAATTTATTAAGGTTTTGCCGCTGTGTGTTTCATTTCTCACCCTTGTTGCCCGAAATTGTCTATCTCTCTGCTACACGCTGCTACAAATCCTCTGCCTGTTGCTCATATGCTCATAAATCTGCAAAAACAAATCTGCTGCTGTCATCGACATGCTCCATTGCTGATATGTAATCACTGCACCTTCCACATGCTGCTCACGTAAACCTGCATCAATTTCTACATAACTCCATTCCGCCATCTCTCACTATTCAGCTTTACAAACTGATCCTCAGTATTGCTGCTGCCATTTTCTACGTAGTCCTATCTCTCTCGACCTTCTGCTTGTTACCCTTCCATCTCCACGCTGTTCCTATGCCTAATCCAGCTGCCAACGTTCTGCTCTCCTTCCGCCGTCCAACATAAACCTATAAAAGCCTGCAGACAGAAAGGAAATATCAAAGAATCTTTCAAACAACCCTGCGCAGTCATGTTTTCTTGGCTCTCCTACTGCCGTCAGGCTAACAAACGCATAGAAAAGCAGTAAAATCGCGTGCATGGGTAAGTTTATTGGAGTTGTGTGTTTTGATTTCCCTTTTTTTTCTTTTAGGTTTGAATACGTCTCTTTTTTTTATTTTTTTTGTAAGTAAGCATTTGTATTAAGAAAACAAACATATAGTACAAAGGGACTGCCCGGGCAAAATGAAGCCCAAGGCTCTGCTGAGAACATGACAACTGGACCAAAAGACTTCCTACAAAGCCCCTAAGAAAGCAGGCATCCGGCAAGGATGAACTATCCACCTCGGCCTAGAGGAGTAGACAGGAAGAGCAGAGTTGACCAAGAAACAAACAGGCTAACTAAGAGACTAGAGCTCGAGAAGGGGTCCTACCCAACATGGGTGGGAACCCCAGTTCGGCCCTTTTTTCCGTTCTTCTTACCAACTTTGACCCATCCAAGATGATCCGGCTTGGATGGAAAGACTTGCACACTGAGCTGTGCTGTCGGAGAGATTTCCTTGTTCGAATCTGAAGGAGATGTCTCATGAGTTCGTTTCTGCGAGTGAGGAGGGGCCGAGGACTCCACAGGACCAGTAGGGGGCGGGTCCTGTGCCGGCGAATCCTCCATGCCGTCCTCATTCTCTTCCTCTTCATCAGAGCTGGAGCTGAAGTCATCCATGGGAGGCGGGTCACAAGGCTTCCAGCTTTTGGATTTCGGCTTGGGAGCAGCCTTCTTCTTTTGGGCAGGAATCGCTGGACACGAGCTGTGAAGGTGCCCTGTAAGATGGCAGTTTCTGCAGCGGAACGTTGTGTTCTCGTAATCCAGGGGCTGAGTCCAATGGAAGTCTCCGATCTTGAGAACGATCTGATCTGGTAATCCTTTGCTCATGTCTATTTCTGCGCAGATTCTTGCGAAGGTGTAGATGCCTTTTTCCCCTCTGGAGGTGTCTGTGGCTAGATGGCGGCCTAGCTTGTTACCGATACCTTCAAACACAGCGAAGTGCCATAAATGAGCTGGGAGGTTGGGAAGTCTGACCCAGATGGGTAGTTTGGTGATGATGGTTGTAGAGGGGTCAAAATCTGGGAACCAGGGGGTTAAAAAAAGACCCGCTGAGTCCCAAAACCAAGGGCCCTCAGTTAAAGCTCTTTGATAGTCCTCACTGTCAACAAAAATCACAATGAAGAAGCCTTTAGAACAGAGAAGAACCTTGCAGTTGTTGGTCCAGTTGGAGTGAACCCATTTGTAGAGATCTGTAGTGCGTGGCCACAGGCCATTGAACCTGCAAATAATGCCCTTTTCGGCAAACAGTTGGAACTGCCTGTCCATTGTTGGATGCATTATTTCAATGGAGGGGGTTTCCTCCAGCTTGTCCACCAAAAAAGGTTTTGTACCTTGGACTGGTGGAGCTGCATTCTTGGGTTTCTGGGCATGGACAACATCTTTGTAAGAGAATGCTGCTGCCAAAGATGACTGTCCAACCGCCCCTCCTCTTAAATGAAGGGAAAGAATGATGGCAGCATTTCTTTGAATATTGTAAAATGAAAGGGGCAGGAGGTCTTCCAGTTGTTTACCTTTGAAGAGGAGCCTTTGAGAAGCAGCAGGAATCCCCACCCTGAGAGCCAGTTTATGCTTGAGGTCCTGCACGAAATCTGAAGAGCTCACCCATTGGAGCAGCGATTTGCCTGAGAGGAGCGTTATGAAGATCTGGAAGGACTCAGAGTGATTCTGAATCTGTCGTTCTCTGCAAGAATGAGGCGAGTTTCTTTGTAGTGTTCCGTCAAACATTTTCCACGCATCCTCCCTGCGCTGGCTTATTTCAGAAGTTCTAGGATTAAGATTTTCTGGAAGCATTAACAGGCTTCCGCTCCTTGAGGGAAGCTCAGAAAGGGACCGAGACAAGGGAATGGGGACATACAGAGTAGCCCAGCTTCCTGCCCTGTGAATGTTCTGGGGAAAAGGGAGCAAATAGGGGTAAAACCTCATTAAAGAAAAGGAAAATAAGCCCTCAGGTTGAGGGGACTGTTGCTGAGCCGCTATCAGGAAGCGGTTTTCGAACACGGTGACGCTCAAACCCCTGCTGGGTTCCTGGCGAGAGCCATCGTGGGAGAAGCCAAACAAGTGGAGGACGCCGATGCTGAGAATTGCCCCTCCGCCGATAGAGCTCTGCTAGAAAGAAAACCTGTGCCGCAAAAAAAAAACGGGCAAACCAACGTCAAAGACAGGACCTGGGAGGGGAGGCGCCGCGGGGAAGCAGCGATCCCAGGCTGCGTCGAATTGAGAGAAGCTAGACCTGCAGAAAACCCTAGTCGTCGCCATTCTCTCAAGCACTCGTTCTTAAATATTTAATCTTTTCGAGATTTGTGACATTTTATTCAGACATACAATTGGAAATTTTATTGTCAAACTTCAAGGGGAAAACAAATTCAAGGATGTAGCTTACATGGTAAGACGTTTAAAATATATATTTGATTAATGTTAAAAAAATCATTTATGTACAAGTTAATTGAACTTTTACTATTTAATGTTACAGGAAAAATTCAAATCTTTTTAACCGTGAAGATCAACCATTTATAAATGATTGTGAGTTCATCCATATTGACATTTTGGCAAAAGATGTTAGCTATATGGCTATGATCTTTAATCGGGTAGATGGAAAGAGTCATAGCCAAATACTAACTTATGATGTTGTTGTGAGAAAACTAACATATGAAGACAAAGAAGCAATAGGAGAGACAGTTAACATTGATTAAAAACCACAGTTATTGATTAACTATCTTATAGACATATGTTCAAATGAACGAGATTGGGTTCTAGATTTATTTTCTGGCTCAGGTAAGTTTTATTATATGGAATTGAATTTCAATATGTTATTTCTTAATTTATATGTCATTCTACTAATTTACTTCATTATTTCTTTTGTGCTTGATAATTAGCTATAACACTAGCATGTTGCTTTAAAAAAAAAAGAAATTGCATTTCCATTGATTACGATCCAATACAGTGCAATTTTATTCAGCAAAGAAGTAATGCTCTTCAATTTATTCTAGATGCAATGCAAAAAATTAGGTGGAAAAAAGGGAACTTTAGTGAATTACGTGTGGAAAAAAAGGCAAAGGAACCCCAACCACAATTACACGGAATGATTGGAAATGCGTACATTGGGAGATTCACAGACATCAAAGATCCATTAGAAGAGGAAAATGAAGCAAAACATATTGTGGAAGAAGACAATGATGAAACTCTAGAAGGTGAAGAGTTTGGATTGTGTGACATTGTTGATTAAATTTAAGTTATGCTTGGAAATCAGGCTCATTTTTTGTAACTATTAATTAGTTATACTTGTAATGTTTTGGCTTTGACATTTTATGAGAAGAATAAGCACTCAATTAAGGTTGTTATAATTTTAATATTCGTATTATGTGATTTTCACATTACTTTTTATGTTAATCACTATTTTTTTGAAAAAAATAGCGATTATTATTATTTATTTGACATGAAATTCATAAAAAAACTATTATTTAAACATTGTTAGTTAAAATTTTCCTATAAAATTGTGATTGTGATATGTCATTTCTAGCAAAAAATTACAAAAAATTATCGAAATGGGTAGTTTTTTAGTTACATTTATGTTGAAAATGGTTATTTTTATGTCAATTATTAAAAATTATTGTTGTTTAGAGACAATTATTTCATGTGGATTGAAAAATTAATTAATGATGTACAAATATGTAGAATATCAAAAATTCAAAATATTGATCTTCTTCTTTAAATATGGAAAAAAATAAAAAGCTCACAACAAAAAAATAAAAATAAACTAAAAACAAGAAAATATGAAGAAGAAGACCACTTCAAAAATTATTAAATTTAGAAAATAATTATTTACATTTCATACATTAGAAAATTTAAAGTCAAAAAATAGGTCTTTTAAAAAAAGGGCCTAATGCAGAACTACCACTTTTTTAAATCATCATGAAAATCACTACCATTCTAAAACGTAATGTAGATAAAAAAATTTGAAGTGCCAAAAACTATGCCTTAAAAAAAACATGTGTGTTTTGCATCACTCCTTTTCAAAATCGGGTCACTTTTTTGCTATCTCTACGAAACGGGTAACAACATTAGTTCCCATTTCAAAGTTTACATTGTTCATTCCAATCAGCACATCATAGGATCCTAAGGGTAACATGTTTAAATGCATTCTAATTTATTGTCTTGTTATTTCAACAGGGTAGTTCCCTATCTTGGCAGCCACCCTTATTTTGGCTCCATTGGCCAATTTTTTTTTCTCAACAAATACTAATTCTATTAACTGTAAAATAAAGTAAAAATACAAGGGGGCAAGGCCTCAGGAATCATCCTCCAAGAGCACTCAAAACATCAAAAACTTTCCCTTATGAGGAAAAACCAGATCCATAAGCAAGAGAGCAGATATAGACACTAGTAATAGACCAAGAAAACATGAAGAAGAGGTGATGACCGTCTGTCTAGACCACATGACCAGAACATGAGACTATGACCTTGTTCAAAATTCCCGAATCTTTACATTGCTACACATCATGGAGAAAAGTAAGACCGCCTATCTAAAGAGGCCGAACCAGAGCAGCATCCAAAACTGCCTGAGCTTGATCATATTAGTCATCTGCAGAATCAAAAAGGGATGGGCCCAGATGGCCTCAAGATGCTGCAGCCTCAGTCTGAGGTTCCCCCACCACTGGACAGGCGTTATCCCCCCATGCATCCTCGTGTCCAACATTTTCACCACGTGGGTGCCTCATCAGGGGACGCGTGTCTCTATCATTCTCTTCCCATGTCCTCGAGACAGCGGTTTCCAGAGCCCGAGAGGTGCCGAGAGCATCGGCGCTTTCGAGCCTCTCCCCCTGATCTTTCTCCAGACTTCCCCCTGCAGTAACCTCTGTGTTACTTTGACTACTGGCTTCTCTGAAAGCTTCCTAAGGAGGCTCAGACATCAAACGGACCCGAATTGGAGGCGGAGCTTCCTCTTCAGAGAAGAGAATGGTGATATTGGATGTGATTACAGGTCTATTCAGATTGCTTTGAAAAGTGAAATGAGTGGCTTGAAACCCATGATACAGGGTAGGATTTCACGCAGGATTCACAGAGCGGGCTGCTTGCTGTCTTCCACTCCTTCCTCTACTTCCCCCGGAATGAATCCTCATTCTATGGCACACCATGATGAGGAGAGTCAGGAGAGGCCGATACAGGAGAGTAATTGAACAATCCAGGAAACCGAAGGCAGGACCAAGAGAGAGGTTACACGGCATAGGAAACGACTTAGGACACGGACAACAGGCCTGTAAATGCGAGGATAGCGGCATAGGAAGAATAGTAGGGGAAATTGAGAGCTGACCAAAGTTTCCAGAGACCGGTCTGCTATCTAAACTTCGAACTGTCCCAAGCCAGAGATAAACAAGGAACGAAATGCACATAGAAAACTCACCTCTGTTTGCAAAGAACAGCCTGCCCCACAGACCCACATCCGGCTTCAGCCAGAGACACGAAGGCGGGTCACTTGCAGTGGTAGGGAAATCCCAGAATGCCATGGTTAAGATAACCAGAGCCATACCTTAGACGGGACGAGCAGTAAATGTGGATAGCATGCCAAATATTTGGCGCTGCAAATTATCCCTCAAGAACCGAGTGAGCCGCTGGAATGTCACGCTCATAAACCAAATGGGTTTTTGGAGAATTGCGCTGGTCTGCAGCTGTCAGTTCCAAGCGATACCATCTGTCCCGTATTTCATTAAAACACATTGATTTCACCCACATCCGGGTCTCCATTGGCCAATTTCACTAACAAATGGTTTTTCAATTAAATCATTTTAAAATGACACAATTCTACAATTTTCAGGCTGACATGACTCAAACTTGCACCTGGATCAATTAAAATAGAAACATAATGATTAGATATTTTACCTTGACATTCTATCATTGTAGGTTTATATTCATCATGATTATCGTCTAAGGCTTCATTAATCCTTGGTATGTTATTTTCCAACTCATCGACTGTAGAAGCTTCATGTATGTTGGAAGCTTGTTCTATCCATACACAATGTGGGAAATGATTTTAATAATGGGGCTCCCCACATCCTCAGCCTTGCAAAGGATGTTTTTTTCGATTGAATGGCTTCTGGTTTACTTGCTACTTCCTTTTGGTTTGTTTTAGTTTGAAGTCCAAATTTCTGTTCGTTCTTTCTTAAAAACTTGATCTGTTGTTTTCGGTACACATTTTCTCCACCAAAAAATTTTGGATTTTTATCATTCAGAAAAGTCTTCAGTCCCTTCTTATTTAACCCACTTCTATCACCTTCTCCCTTCTGCTTCATTTGTTGATAGAAAATTTGGGTTTTTCAAATTCCCTCATTCATTATTTTTAGATTGTCGAATTTCATCTTCTCCTTCATGAAGATAGGTAAACTATTGATGAAACACTTCACTTTATATTTCCCCTCCAAAATCTATGGAACATACCTTAGTAAGGGCATAAACTTATTTACAAACTCCTCCATAGTTAACTGACCTAGTCTTAAATTGTGAAACTCATTTTCTTTTTCATTGTAAAATTGTTCAGTTAAGTATTTATCCTTAAAATGTTTTTGAAAGTCATTCCAAGTTATCTCTAGTTCCTCAATTCCCCAAGCCATTTTGATTTCTTCCCACCATAGGGTGAATTTACCTTGAAATTGATAAGTTTCCAACCTAGCCATTAAATTATTATCATATTCATAAATTTGAAAATACTTATTCATGTTAATCAACCAAGCCACAACTACCTCTTCGACTTCACCATAAAATGGTAGGGGTTTTATCTTTTTGAACTCTCCATGAAGTTCAATGTTCTGTCTCTTGGCCTCTCTATCACCAGAAGCATTACAAGACCTTCCTTCATCATCATTTTTCTCTCTTTCAAATTCTTCATTACCCTCCCTTTATTGAAATACTTCAGTTCTGTTCCCACTATCAACACTCGGGTTTCGCTCCCATTGATTCTATCTGTCCAAAAAAAAATTCAATATTATTTCTTGTTCTTGCCTCTCTTTCATTATCAAATATTAATTTAATCATTTAAGCTCACAGTTGTTGAATTGTTTCCAACAGTGATACATTATCTTTCCCATATTCCTCTCCCAATTGCACCCACATCCCAGGATTAGTTCAGTTATAGGGTGCACCTAGTATGCTGGAAATAATACTGAGAGGGGGGGGGAGGGGTGAATGAATATTATCAAACTCTTATCCATTTATACAAATATTTTCAGATCTGACAATTGAAACCTGCATATACCTTCCAAACTTATAATTTAATTTATTCTTCAGATGTTTGTCATTAATATGTATGTGAGAACCATAGAATAATGAGTAGGAACACAAAATAGACAGTCACACCAAGGAACACAAGATGTAAGGTGGAAACCCAATGTGGGTGAAAACCACCTACTACAATATGTCTCTATCTTCTTTCAATTAGAAACTTCTTTTTATAATGATTTTGTACTGGTGCAGTCCTTTACCGGTATGCAGGCTGCAACTTACAGAGAGCTACCACTCTCTCTCATTTTCTAACTTTTCTTGGAAGGGAGCTACAACCCCCTTAGCTCTTGTACTATCAGAGTGCCTAAGCAGTCAAGATATAAGTAAAAGCTAAAAGAGTCCCCCTAAATGAAGGAGGTCCTCCAGTGCAGCTCAAGGGAGTGGTAAAAACCTGAGGCTTGGGAGTGATGGAGTCGCTTATCTCTCAAAGAGGGCTCCCCACGGCAGTGGGATAGTGAAAACCCTTGTGTACTCGGTTGAGTGATGCCAAAAAGCTAAGCGCAAAGCAGGGGAGCCAAGCCACCCTAGGCCAGAGACAATGAACTTATGAAACCAAATGCTTATTAGCTATGCTCTTTTCACTTACCCAAATGCTTATTACAATGCTTGCTTATATCCCACCTCCATTAAACCAAGTGAGGGTTTACTGAAAGACACGATTGCTTGGAGGGCTTGCTCATACGGCTCTTGCTTCTTGCTTTTACTGTTTGCTCGTCGAGGAGCGGGGGAGCTAAAGCTTTTAGGGTGGGTGGGCCCAACAAACCAAGATACTTACCAGAACTTACAGATTAGTTTGAACAGATGGGAGGGAGGGGGTCGCTATCGCTGGGTGACCCACAGATGGCAGGGGGGAGCTTTAGCTCCGGTGATTACACAATTTTGCTCGGCTCGCTTAAAGCAAGGAAGATTGGATGGAGGGAGCCTGTACTTAAAGACACAATTGCTTGTAGGGAGGGTTACATTTAGATACCAGGCCTAACTTTCACTTACCCCGCACTGCCCTAGCCCACTTTACTGAACAACACACTTAGATAACCCTTTTTCTATCTATTACAAGATTCTCTCATTTCTTACGAGCATGTACCGCATCATGAACTCGAACACACTATACACCATGTTCCTCTCACAAATTATAGGTGTGCTAAGCACATTCTATTACTCATTAGAAATAGAGTTTGGCCTATGAAGAGAAAGAAGAGCCCTAAGAAGAGATATTGTTTCTCCTCATTAGATACCTCAGCACTTTTCTCCTATGAAGCAAGAGACCTCAGCCCAAGTTAGACAGCCAGCTATTTGACCAGACCTATACTTACTTATGCATACATATAGAGCTCCCACACTAGGTGATTATGGCAAAACCCGAAAGGAACACAAACCGATCAAACCTACAATAGATATTTGACCTTATAAGCATCTACTAGGTTAGACCAGAGTTTCAAAGTTTTGCACCATCGAAGGATCGCCGAGGTGATTCAATTTCTCGGAGCAATTTCCCTCCTAAAGATCGTCGAGAGGGCTCAAAGATTCGATTTTCAAATGGTTCATTTCCCTCCTGATGATCACCGAAAGTGTTTGGAGAAGCGTTGAAGACACATAGCTTAGGCAGCGTATAGACTGGAAGCATATAGAGTTAGGTGGGCAATGAGAGGGAGGGTGCTTTCATCTTAACCAACTCCTGAAGACAGATTAGTCCCCTTTAAAGCCTTTCTAGGGCAGTTAATACTATCCTGCCTTTAAGCTTGAATTCAAAACCTATGTTTGACCTAAGCAGTTCGCTTAGCTTAGCATAGACCCCATTTTTCCCTCTTCCTTCCTTTGGCATCAATTGCCGCGCACCCTCTAAAAATCCATCACAGTTGAGCCATTCAAACCATATACAACTAAGTAGAGTTCAGTCTCCAATGCAAGTAGACTACGCTACTACGCTTTCAACCTTCGGCTCACACTGAATAGAGTTTTATTACATATATAAATAGAATGGCTGGAAGAACTTAGCGATCGGGCAATCCCACACTAATCGGCAAGGTTAGGCGTTTACTTGCAGGGTTGAAAGATGCTCTCCCTGCTCAAGTTCTTC
The DNA here is from genome assembly GCA_000404065.3 of Pinus taeda. Classification (NCBI taxonomy): domain Eukaryota; kingdom Viridiplantae; phylum Streptophyta; class Pinopsida; order Pinales; family Pinaceae; genus Pinus; species Pinus taeda. The sequence goes on along the minus strand of APFE031676075.1, from coordinate 13,764 downwards.
TCAATCGTCGAAAAGAAAGAGGATATTGATTTGCTTCAATCCATCTGGCATATTTTGGCTCCCCCCTCAGCCGCAATAATGATAGAATGAAATTGAATCAAAACGAAAGCAAGTGAACTATTCCCCTTTTCTTATTTGGGTCACAAGAACCTACCTATCCATAATCCCGACTCACCTACAACTCTCTATCTATCCATCCTTCACTCCCTCACTTGTCTCTCTTAGTTCCCCGCTTATCTCTACTACTAGAGACGAGACCTTTAAGTATAGCCGTATTACGTAAGTAGTACTACCGTCTAGGTCTGAGTCTTGGTGAGGACTAGGCCTTAGTAGGTCAGCATCGAATGCTATACTCACTTGGACCGCTTCCTGTTTTTCATCTAGAACAGGAGCAATACAACTCAAGCCAGTTATCTTAGAGGATGCACAAGCAGGCTCGACCGCTAGGGAAGGAATGCGAAGCAGGCTCGACTACCGGAAGGATGCCCTGGCAGGGTGAAGGTACGTTAGTGACGTCGAAACTTATGCTAGTTATTATTGCAGAGGGGCAACCCAAAAGTTAAAAATGGAATATGTTAGTGCATCGACTAACAAGGAGAGGTACATTAGTGACTCAACCATAGGTGAGAGGAACGAACGCTCGACTTAATAAGGAGAGGATCTCAATATAAGGAGAGATGCAAAGCACACTCGACCAGCGGGAGAGGAGCCCCTGGCAGGGCTCGACTGATAAGGAGAGGAATTTGAAGTCTGAAGAAAGCGCTTATCGAGGCATCATAGCAAGATCTAGACCTCATGAAGCGAAGGAGCTAGGCTGTCCTATCCAAGAGCAGGAGTGTTGTGAGTAGCAGTGAGTAGTTAGCCTTAGGCTTGAATCTCATTGCTTCATTCTTGGGACCTAATCCATATCAATAAAAGCAGGGGGAGGAGGTCAAGCAGTCTATTGAGCTAAGAAAAGGAGGACCTCTGACTTCCCTTTCAGAAGTCCAACCATTCAGTGAGCTATGGAGCTAATCTGTAAGCGGTGGAGCTATCCAATCATCAGAACTTGGTGATCGCAAGCAGCAAAGGCTTTTTATTTGCCTTCCTATTGACAAATTTTCCCTCGCTACGTATACTACACAAGCCCTTGATAGCGAAAAAGGTTCACTTTAGAGGGCTCGACGAAACGATCCCCCCCTCAAAAAGGAGTAGCACGGGGGAAGGAAAATCGCGAGAACATTTGTTATGCTTCAATTTAGTACGAAAAGCCCAATGCTTGCTTAGCCATGATAGCCTTAGAAAGTCAATATTCCACTGATGAATTCGGATAGCTCTAGGCGTGCTACTCACTAGGTCATTAGCGAAATTTCCCCCAGATGTGCATGTTCCCATAAAGACATGTGCTATGTTGTCATAATTATGCTATGTTATCAGTGCTATGAAGATTGAATAACTGGCTAGCCGAAGAAGCAGTTTCACCAATGGCAGATACGGAAAGAGGGTTTTACCACCAGATGCAATGGATATAGTCTCAAAGGCAGCACCTAACCCTGATCCATATTTCTTAGCGGCTGGCCGACTATACATACACTCTCCTATGATACTTTCTCTGTACACTTCGGTAAACGCATTCTGTACTTTGACCCGTAACTAGTCAATCTATGTCTATGACTTGGGACACAAACTTTCATCCCTACTTCCAGCTCTGATACTGCTACTAACACTGTTGCAGGTAGCGCTACTGCTCGTTATTCTACAAATGGAATAGGATATGCATACGGTCCCATGGAGTTTGGATGTACGAAGGATGCCACTCGATCCATCCAAAACCAAAGCCTTCGTAACTTATTTATTTATATTAGGGGCGGAATAATTTCAAGTAGGGGTTTCAGGGTGGGGAGAGGCAAAAGCCTGGGTACAGGCAACATTCGAGTAAGCATCCCCACCATTGACGGATCGAAACCCAGTTAAGGGACCATAGCTCCCACCCAGCGCAGCCTTCGCCCGATTCCGGGTAACATAGCCCCCGCAGTAGATTCCGTCGATCGACATCGGAACCTACCCGCACCAACCGCTGCAGTTTTATCCATTGATCTAGTTTATTCATAAGCAAAAGCAACCATTTGACCAGTAAATCAATCCTTCAGGTTTTGCTGCTGAATCCGCAAGGCAGAATGTTAAGTGGGAAAGATGTATCCTTTCCAATTCTGTATTCCCTAACAATGGAGCAAGCTGCGTGAGGGGCAGGAGCAGATTCATTTCGAGATTCATAAGTAGCCGCAGAGGCCTAGACGAGGATAGGGTAGAGGGGTTTATCCTTTCATCTCTCTTTCTTCTATGTGCCGGAACTGAATGGATTGACAGTCGGAGCAGATAAGTTCTGGCACATAAGAGAGCAGCTTTAACAACCCTTGTGTTTATTGGCAGTGCTAAAGGGTATCGATCTCCCTTTCTATCATTAATTCCTCTCCGGTTCTGCTCCTGGAAACAATACAGACATATGGCCACAGTCGAGTGTTTCATTGAAGTGCCTTCAGTTGGTTGGGAGGGTAGACTTAGGTTGGTATTCTTTATTTCTTCCCTACCCCCCGGTCGAACCAGCTTCCTCGCTACCAAGCCTTAAGGCAGATCGTTCTCATCCCCTCTTCTCCTATCAGAAAATAGAAATGGGCCAATCAATTCGATATGTTGGAATCCAAACTCAAAGGAAGGGTTATATGGGTAGGGTGGATAAAAAGTCAAGGAGCGAATCTCCAATGCCACTATATTCATATTATGTATATAAGGGTTAGGTTGCCATCCATTGGTGGACATACTGTGCCAGAGAGGATTGAACCATCGAAATACTTCCTTCCATCCAGGTTCTACCCAAGTTGATGTTTCACACTTTTTCGCAACCGAACCGATCCAATCATATGCTTTTTACTTATCCTCTCCCAGATGTATTAAGACTTAGCCTGACTTGCTAAACGAAAAGGTTATTCTCCTCAACTGCTTCTTTCTCGAAGTTCCCATTCATCAACACATATGGGGGTACGGTGGTCGGTCTGTCTGAACTTAAGAGTCTTTCCCAATTGGAACATAAAAGGAAGCTCCAGTGAACCCATCTGAACCTGGCACGAATCAATGATTTAAATCTTTCCCCACCATCCATTTCTTGAAGTCGAGGAGACCCAGTTCCTTTCGGTACGGTCGATCCTTGGAAACCCACAAGCATAAAGCCTAATTATATCATAGTCAGTTCTTCTCAATGCTGCCTCCTTCTGGGTGAGATAGGTGGAGTTAGAATGTGCTATGTGGGTCCACCCTTGGCTTCGCACTGGGCCGTGTCAGTCTTCAGAGACAGGAAGGAAGTGCCGGTTGGAAGGCTGTAGAAGGGGTTCAAAGCAAGCAGTCTAAGGAGTATAAGTTGGCCCTGATAGAGGTGGGAAGATTGGAAGCCCATCATTTTTGTTCCCATCAAACCATCAACACCCAGAGAAGTGCTTTTAAGAAGATGTGTTCGCCCAAACTGGAGTGAACTCGGGGCGGGAACAGAGCCAGGGAAGAATTCCTAGGAAAGTCGTTCAGGTGTGATTGTCTCCATAGTTGGGGTTTTCCTTAAGGTGGAATGCTTTTGTCCCCTCTCTCAGACATGAATGCTATTTTCCGCTTGTTAAGGCCCCTTCAGGAAGTAACGAGACCGCTGATCTGGAGGTCTTCAAGGAGTCACTTGAGTGGGTTAGGTTGGATGATTGACTCGTATTTTCTTGTCGAATCTGGGCCACATCTTATAGTAGAATTAACGAGTGATGCCGATAGGTGGGTAGGGACAAATGAATCAGTACCGAGAATAGTCAATTTTTTCGAATCACTTCCTATCCAGCCATTTCTCTGCCCAACTCCTCCTTTCACTTCAGACCGTATTAGGCAGGGAGGCATGGGTGCACTGCTCTTAGCTGCTATCCCCTCCACCATAACTAGATGGAAGAATGTAAGTCGAGGAGATGGAATCGCCTGAATCATAGTTAGTTACTGGGCTAACTCCAATGCCAATTGATCCAGTCACTTGTGTCCAAAAGCCTGAACCAGATGCCCGGTGGCTGCTCCCTAAAGAAACGATAGGCGAGCTTAGCTGCTAAACTCACTTCTCTTTGGCTAGGTGGGGAAGGAGTCGACCTTCAATGAAAGCTGTAGCGATAGAGGATTGCTTCTTTCTTTTCGTCTTGAAAGCACTCGACCTATAAGGTGGGAGGTACGCCCACCCAACGTCCATTAATACTACTATAATATCACGACCCATATCTCATATATTATCCCAGGGGAGGCACCCTTTTATCAACAGTCATTTAGTTTGGGTTGGGAGATCAGGTTCCATTGTACCCACTATGACGAGATCTGTTCAAGCTAACTCTGTGCATCCGAAGGCAGGCCTTTCAACATTAGCTTTCACCTTTGATCCTCTCCTCTCCACCCCATTCATTAATACTACTATAAGATACAGGTATCCTCCCCTTGGTCAGGGTCTAGCCAACCAAGTGGCAAACATCCATCGATCTCCGCTTCAAAAGCTGTTGTTATTGGTGCTGCTTCTACCTTTGCCATTGGTGGTGCTACTATCTTAGTAGCTGGTGCTAGGTAAATAGCATCATATGTAGAGAGATATGCATATTTGCTTCCTGAACCGACGGAATCAACTGCTTCATTTGGACCTGGAACTGATCGAAGGTAAGCTGGTGGGTCAGTGCATCACTATGAGTCTTACTTCAGTTATAGGTAACATGCCAAGTATGCTTATTGGGTATGCTTGCTAATTATATCATGGGCGGGGGTGCTTATCATGGGTACGCTTACTAAGGTGCTTCTGGTCCAACTGCTTCTATCTATGATGCTACTTAGTCAACTGGTTCTTCGACTAGCCCAACTTATGAATCTACTTATGAATCTTCACCTAGGCCTGGAACTGGGTATGTTACTATAGTATTGACTTCCGGTCAAGATCCAAACCCATAGCAGCCATAAGAAATAGCAGAGATACCAATAGCCTAGGTTGACCCAATAGTTGGTCCAGCACTGGATACAGAGGCATAGCTAGCAAAAGCAAAGGCATAAAGGCAGAGCTAGCTAGAGTATCACCAGCAAAGGCATATAAGCCATCCACCTCGCAGTGGTGCTTAAAATGTTGCTTCATGGATAGGATCTACGAGATCTACTTGTGCTTCTTCAACGACTACTTCATCTACACCTGGAACTGAAACTACTTAATCTGGATAACGATCATCTATATCTGTGCTAGGCTATGTATCTACTGCTACTACTACGTGGTATATATGCTTACATACGTGATTGTGTTGCTGGGACTAGTGAATATGCTGCTTAGGTGTCATCCGTAGCCTTTGCATCTGTAGGTTATACTACTAGCTTTGCTTTTGGTCCAACGTGTGCTAACCTGGATATACATATGTTGGCTATTGGTACTCGTACTGGTGAATCCATTAACCGTACAAGGTAAGCTATAGGATCTGGCTATAAAAAGTGAATCTACACGTGGTAGCTTTGGATCTTGACCTGGGACTAGAAGGGATGCTATCTTTACTACGTGTGTGCTACGTGTGCTTTCTACCCTTGCCTCTGCGGCATAAACTTATGCGACTGCTGCTAGATTTGGATCTGATTCAAGGATGCTACAACAGGCTCGACCATAAGGACCGGTAGGGGCTCGACCATAAGGAAGAGGGATTTATCGCTTGACCATAAGGGAGAGGGCCGCCATCATCCATAAGGCTGCTCAACGATAAGGGAGAGGTAAACAATGAGCTCCATTGCCCTAGCTAAAGGTAGGTTAATCATAGGTATTGGTTAATCAATCTTGGTTAATCATTGTTAGTGGTTAATAAGTTCAAGTTGTTAATCAGTTGCATTGGATAGCAGTAGTAGCAGTGATGTTGAGCAGTGGCGGGAGCTAGTGATGATAGGGGTAGGTGCGCTACTAGGTGACAGTGCAGTATGATGTTGAGCAATGGAAGTTCTACTGCTTGTTCTTTCGATTGCTTGAGCGAGGGAAGGATAGCTTGGCGGTAGAGATTGCTTGCTCGTGAGCTAGAGAGACAAAAGAAAGTGTTTATGGACCAGTTTGGGATCCAGATTGAGTTCAATAGTAAACATCGGAGCCAGATAGAGAGCCAATGTAAGGTCCTGGAGGGGCTTGCGCTTCTGAGGGCAAGGAGTTTCACCAGCAGAGGTAGAGGTATAGAGAATTAACCGAGTCTTTGACCTAGAAACTACACCCATGGAGATTGTTGCACTTCCTCTGCTACTGATATCTTAGATGCTTTCTCTACTGCTAATGGTGTTATACATACTACTTTATGAAAATAAGAATATCATTTTGTTGCTGTTGGAGTTGGAACTGGTAGCTTAGCTCCTTTAGCTGCTAATGGTGGTGCTTAAACGGACGCTTCCACTGGATCAAAGGCTGATGCTAGTTATCAATCTCGAACTACTTCTTCTGCTACTGGATATGCTACCGTATATGTATGTTACGGGGTCTCGATCTCCAACTGGTCAGAATGCTGCTGGACCTTTCACTGCTACTCGTGCTGCTTCAATGGATGAATCTTATCCTGGTACTGGATATTCCTCTTTATCCAGATCTTTGGCTCGCTTACGAAGGCCTGGATCTCGATCTAGAACATCCGGAGCATATGGATGGAACATCATCCAACTCTTCCTTTCGATAATCTCAATCTTTATAATGAACACCCGAATCTGGCTCTCTACCACGAGCATCAGAATCTTCATCTCGCTTACGAGCAGACTCGCATCAGGCTCTTCAGCTCAAGCATCTGACTCTTTCTTCCGATCACTAAACTTAGGCTCTTTCTTTCGATCTGGAACATAATAATATCCCCTCCGAACACCCGGCTCTTCATCCTGATCTCGATCTGCGTCCATCGACGCTACCTTTGTCTCTGCTGCTCTAGTTGCCTCTACCTCTAGCCCTACCGTTGTTGCTGCTTGCTCTACTGAGGGTTCCACTGATGGTTCTAATGGTGATGGTGCTGATGCAAGTGTGAGGGTAGGTGTAAAGTATACTTCTACTTTATATACATCAATGGCTACTAGTGGTGGTGCTACTGCTGGACCAGGAACTGGAGAAGCTATAGTTGTGACCCCTACTGCTGCTGGTTCAATAGGGAGTGGTGCTGCCGGATTTACTTCCTCATCTGGACCTAGTACTGGAAATGAAATAGGCTCTACTATTTAAGCTTACGATGCCTTTCCCCCCCCTACCTTTGCTCGTGCTCTAGTAGCTACTTCTGTCTCTATCTCTGCTTCTTAAGCTGGTCCTGCTGGCTATGGGTCTGGCTCTAGATCTGGGTCTCGAGATGGAAGGTATGCTACTTTCCTAGCTGGCTTTGGTTGGCTAGTAGCTGACTTGCTACTTTTCGGTTTGTTTGGCTCACTGGCTACTAGTGTCATTGGTACTACTACTGGAGCTTACAGAAGAAACTTATGCCTGGTCTCGCTCTTGACAATCCCTATCTTGATCACATACATCGTCATCACGATTATCATCACGATCATTAGGCTCTGGATCTCCTTCAAAAACACCAGGTTCTTCCTATCTCTTTATATATCGTTGCACTTCAATAACCATAGGATTCGAACGATCAGCATGGATGTATACATAGTGATATTTGGTTTAGTACATGTACTTTTATCCACCTACCAATTTGTTTATGTTTAAAGGTATATATTTTACTATAAAAACCTTATCGCATTGACCCTAATGAGCTCCTTCCAATAAAGATGTAAAATAGGACCTTTATAATGAGGTAGTTGTGCTAAAGAAAAGGATAACCTGACTGAGCTAGAAGGCTCAGGGTGGTTAGAAAATGAGTGTAGAGTTGGCGACTATTCTACTTGATTAGTTAGATAGGTGGGAGAGGAACCTAGCCTAGAGGAGAGTTATTGATTCCCGGATAGATAGAGATTATGTCTGTAACGATTTCTTTCCCCCTTACGAGAAAGGATTACCTTAACGGGGTTCCTAAGGGGCTAGGGTCTTTCACAAGTCTCTGGTTCTACAATGCCCCCCAAAGACAATATAGATAAGGCTTTTCATTAACGACGCATTTCATTTAAGTGACTCTATCATTTAAGCGACTTATTCTCTTTGATGGCAGGTAAGTAACCAGAAAAAAGAGTGATGAACATTGGCAAGCAATTCGAGTGACTCACATCTTTCGACAGGTTTGGTTGATTGATTTAAGAGATAGCCGCCCGTTGTTCCAAATAAAGTTCACCCGAGTGCAGCAGTTTCCAATTTCATTTAAGGTGGAGATCCCGGGCATTCGATTTCATGCTCGAATTTCCTACTCTCTTTTCTATTATATATCCTACTATCTGTATTTCCTACTATCTATCTGTATTTCTATCTTTCCTACTATCTATCTGTATTTCTATCTTTCCTACTATCTATCTATATTTCCTACTATCTGTCTAGGGGCTTACTCACTAATAAAATCGAGGGTGGGGGCATAGGTTGGTTCCCCCCCTCCACGACAGATGGGTAAAAGACCCGAATGGGATTTATTAGTAGCCAGATCGAAGGAAGCAGCCGCTATTCAACTCAACTCCACACAGCTCAGTAGCCACAATAGACCGACAACTTGCCCTGGCATCTCATATATATATATATATATATAATATATATATATATATATATATATATATGTAGCGGCATCATTGTGACGAAAAGAAAACCCCACTTTTCATAGTTTAGAAAATATCCGAAGCTGGCAGTCAAGGTCGTACTGCAACCAATATAACTTTAAGGTCCCGAACCAACGGTAATAACTGATAGTAACGTCCAATCTCACTAAGTCGACCGGGTGAACCGAAATCCATTTATCCCGCCCGTATTAATCTCTGAATATCTTGGATCCTCACCCGATATGATGAAGTAAGTGTCACATGGTTCACATGGTTCGATTTGACTAGCTGCGTTAGTGCATATTGTAAGTCATAGATCCATACATAGGTTGAACAGAGCAGCCTCCACTCGGGCTCTAGGGCAGTTTGGGCAGTTATGTTTTCAAATAAGTAGTTTCCCCAAACCAAATATGAGATTGGCTATGTTATTCTATTGATCGGTTATTCCTTTATGTTCGGGATGGATGATTTGACCTCGGTGAACATGGGTTTGATCTTCCCAGTCCTAGGTGAACATGCTAGCCGTCCTCTAAGTGCTTTCAATAATAGTGCTTTCATATCATATATGTTATTATGTTCATGCTTTCATAAAATATATTTGAGTTCTCGTGTTCGTGCTTCCATATTATGTTATCGTGTTCGAGAGCTACCTTGCAAGTGGGGATGCTCCGACAAATAACCTTTGAAAGGAAGGGTTAGTGAGAGAAGGCGAAAGAGGAAGTTGGCACTAGTATGCCATTTTGTGAGCTCCTTCAATGGAGTATATTTACTTTACTGTTAGGAAGAACCACCCGATATTACATTCTTTCGGTACCCAATTAGGGTGGTTATTACACCAACATTAGACAAGTTTCTTCCACTAGCATCGACTATTGAAGTGAGATTGATTGCTATGGCTCGAGGTAAATACCTGAGTAGGCGTATTTCCTTATTCGAACGATATAAAGCATTGGAACCATCCTTATTCGAACGAGATACACGTATAAAGCATTGGAATGGAACCAACCGAACAATCCGATGACTAGATTTCTTTGTATAAAGAAAGCGCCTAGCACCCTTCCTTCCATTCTATTTCCAGAGTTTCCTTGATGATCATGAAGATAATCTGCCATACCTTAGTGCCCGATTTATCACTTGTAAGGCGGGATCAAACTGGAACTATTAGAGCAACCTCCAGGCTCTGCAGACTCAGCAAAACACTTACAGGGGCCCAAGCACCGCTCCAGCGAACTAATTCCATTCCAGGGATTAGATGGAAAACTCCCACCAAACCAAAGAGGAGATTGGCTTCTCTTCTTTCGTGTTGCACCCACTGGAGAATGGGGATAAATAAGATCCAATTGAGAAGAGAAGAACCCATATGTATGGGAAGGCGGAAGAGACGTTCCTATCCGCCCGCGTCACTAATACTAATCTAATGAACAAATTGCTCAATCTTTTCCTTGGACTGCCGAGACCTATACAATGTAATGCTATCCATGTCCATCAAACACCCCCAACCTATTATGCTGTGCAAAGAACCATCCATCTCAATGTCTAAATGGCTACGCCACATCTATTCAATCAATGGGGAGCCGGAGGTGCAAACCAAGTTGTTATCTGGTTCAAGCGGTTAAAGGCAAAGATGGGGCCGGTGCAGGTGGTTCATAGCGATGGTGGTCTAAAGTGGTCCATAGGTAGCTAGTCGTATTGATGGGTCTGAGCTAGTCGTAGATCGTGGTGCCCGGCCCTGCTGTTATAAAATAGAACATCCCCTGCCTGAAGGAAGAGAGATCAAGGGTGTTTCTCAATCATCCGCTTAACATACTTAACTTACTTAGGCGGCAATGTAAAGCTTCTCGGGGTAGGGCTTGGCTTTTCCCTTCCTTCAAAGAGATCGAGGCCCAGTAGGGACTCACTATTCACATGGTGAGGAAATAAGTAAGGTAAGAGTGGCTGCTAGTCATTATTTATATATGGAATGACATAAATTTGGACTAACACGATCATGCTGCGGGGTCAAGGAAAGCTGGTGGATTGGTAAAGGCTTGACTCATCAGGCATCAGGAGAGTAGGGAAAAGACCAGAGATGGTTATCCCTTTCAGAAACAAAAGAAAGATGGTTCCTTTCCGGTTTATTGAGTGGGAATATATCATATAAGTGTCGGTTATGGGAGGGTTAGAAGGGATGGCGAGCCTTACCATTAGGAGGATGAGGAGGTCAGGGTCAGAGGGTTATACCTTTCTTTACTGTTGTAGGGTTATTCCGCTCCCGTTGGTCGAGTCATGCTGTAGCATCCTCTAATTTCTTTAGTTTGTTTGGGGAGATAGCTTTTAGAGCAGAGATCAGTTCGGTCAGATAATTCGGAAACTCTTGAATTACCCTCTTTGTTTTCCGGAGTCCGGAGTCATATATAATAACTGATATATATATATATATATATATCATATAAAATAGAGGAGTCATATACAGAGGAGTCGCATATACTAATATATAATAGATTATTTCATCCATATCCATATCTTGAGATCTATCTATATTCCCAACTAACAATATTAGCAATTCAAACAATACCTGGCATAGCTATTAAGGGGTCCTATTACAAATATTGAAAAAGAGAATGGGGAAGCAAGGAGCGAAGCCATACAGCTCGTTTTTATTTATAAAGTTGGCATCATTTGATACGTCCCATAAAGAAAAAATCCCCCTACAGCACAGCCCCTTTTTTTCCATTTCCGTATAAAGCGCGTAAATGGCCTCTTAACCGGTTTGAAAGAGCACAGGCCAGTCGAGCAGGGGTAAGGGCTTCCTGAAGTAGTGGTCCAACTTAGGATAAAGGGAGTGGCTAGGAAAGGGCCAAGTAGCTTGAATATATAGCAAAGAGAATAATAGAGAACACCTCATTTACTCTCTTTCCTCAATGACATAGCCGCCCAAGTATTAGATCCTTATTGCAGCAGATTTGGTATAAGATTTCTGCTTTGAGAAAGCCCCAACTCAACGCAATCGGATCTCCCCATGGCCAAACCTAAACGAAAGGGAGCCTTACGGAAGCCTATGGATACTATTTAAGGGAACTTATTGCCTATGATAAACCTCTGGCCCTCCTTGAATCACTTCTGGCCTATTTTCAACTTATCGAGGGAACTTCTGGCCTCCAACTTCTGGCCTCCAACTTCTGGCCTCCCTTCTGGCCTCTCATTGGTTAGGTTTATCGGTAGCTTTATCGGTAGCCTGGTTTATTGGTAGCCTTATTATGGGCCTCTCCGTTGAATAATTGAAGTAAATAGGCAGAAAGGTGGAAGTGGGCATCGAGCTGGTTGAATCTAGGTGGGTGGTCGAAGTCAGACATCAAGGTGGAAGAAGTGAAGGAAAGGATGTAGGCAGAAAGCTGGCTGGTCCTGGTCGATCCAACTATAACAACAGGGAGAGAAGAGAGGAGTCTTCTTCGCACGTAGGCATGTCATATATAACATATATAATATGTGAATATGAATAAGTATAATTGAGAAGGAAGGAAGGACATTAGGAAGGAAGAGGACATTGTTAACGCGCATGCATGAATACCTATTACTTACAGAATAATACCTTACCAACCCATTAATAAATCCTATCAGCAAAAAAAAGATTGAGGTGTCCAAACACAGATTCGAAATTCACCATATCTATTCCTGTCAAAGTCACTTTTAGATAGTAGATCCCGGATGTCTCGTTATCCCACTTTCAGCAGATACATACCTTAGTTCTTAAAACCTATTTACAGAGAACTTCTCTTCGAGGATGCGAAAGCAGGCTCGACCAAAGGCCCGGTAGGGAATCACTATTCATATGGTGAGGGAGAGGAGATTTCACTTCTTATTTTCTTCATTTCATTCATTATATATGTAATTATGCGTTTCAATTGAATTATTGGGTGGGCGCGTTGCTCAATATTCTAAAACCTCTGCCACGGTCAAATCATGAATCTCGTAGGGAAGCCTGCTGAAACCTCCGCCAAGGGTGAGCCTGTTGTGTGAGGAGAGGACCCGGTAGGGGGCTCGACCAAAGGCCCGTTAGGGCTCGGCCGAGGTTACGAGGACGAGGCCCGGTAGGGACTGACTATTCATATGGTGAGGGAGAGGAACAACTCTCTTTTGGGGGAGGGGCCCCAAAAAGAGAGTCCGTCAGGGTGTGAAGCATGGCTCGACTAATAAGGCCGCCAATCGGGCTCCGACTGGTAAGAAAGAAGGGATTTGGAGCATGCTTGACCAACGCCCCCACCAATAAGCCATCAAAGGCCGATAGGGCTCGACAAATGCTAGTTACTTATTTGAAGAGGGGCACCCAATAAAGTAAATTGGAAGACTGAAGAACTAAAGGAGAGGGGAACAAAAACAGAGAAGTATGGTGATTTGGATTCGAGAAGTGGTATTACATACATAATATATGCACTATGTCTGCTCGAGAAAGTGTCGAAATGACGCGTAGATCTAAGAAGAGCGACAATGATGTAATGACATAGAGAATGGCGGAGATATCGCCAACCAAATAGAATCTCGTCATATCGCAAATAGAATCTTGTCATCTCGTGCAGTGCATTTCTCGAACCATGTATCCACACCATTTATGAATAGCCAAAAGCAAACGCCGGCACGAAGATCTAAGATGTCTTCCCGGGCGGGTGTCATTGTCAGATGGGAAACACACCTGACCCCATACTGACCTCGATATGTGAAATCGTCTTACGCCATATGTACTGATCTTTCTCGGGATACATGGTCAAAGCCCGCTCTAAGATCTGAAACTCAAAGGATGCGTAAGCAGGCTCAACTTGATAAGGAGAGGTCCACCAGGGTGAGTAAATGTGGGAGGTCCGTTAGGGGCTTGACTGATAAGGAGAGGAGACGAGAAACTCTCTAGGGGGGGAAGGGGCCCCAAAAGAGAGGACCGATAGGGTGAGTAAGCACACTCGACTATCAAGGAGAGGGGCTCAACTGATAAGGAGAGGTCTGGCAGGGGGAGGTAACGTGTGAGGTCCGTCAGGGGCTCGACTAATAAGGAGAGGAGACGAACAAATCTCTTTTGGGGCCCCTAACCAAATAAGCACCCCATATGCCCCAAAAGGG
>APFE031676073.1:0-12202 GCA_000404065.3 Pinus taeda | reverse complement strand
AAATTTGGAAAACTCTTAAAAAACAAATATTTTAGGAGGAAAAACATGAAGATGAATAAAACAACTTGAAAAATTGTTAAATAATCAACATTTAAGAAAAAAAATTATGTATACTTAGGACATGAGAAAATTTAAAGTGTCAAAAATATTTCTTAAAAAAATTGTTGATGTTTTTCAACATCCACATGAAAATCACCAAAATTTTTAAAAAACTATCCAAACTTAATATATTAAAAAATTTAAAGTGTCAAAAATATATTCTGAATCAACGCTTTTCAAAATCAAATGATTTTTTGCTGCCTCAAAAAACATGTATTCAATACAATTCCCATTTGATAGTTTACATTATTATTAATACCATCACCAAGAATTTTATAACTAGATTCAAAACAGGACCAATTTTTTTATGACAAGAATTCAAAAAACATTATATATATAAACTACCTCTCTTTAATCTCTTTCTAAATCTAATTCCTTTCATAATATTAAATTCACTTCAATAACTTATTCTTAAAATATTAAATTCACTTCAATAATTTTCTTATCTAAGAAGTTCAGTTTTTTTTAATACGCATCTTCATCTTCATTCCCATCTTCATCCCCTCCCCATCAAGTTTTTTTTAATACGTATCCCATCCCCATCCCCATCCCCATCCCCATCCCCATCCCCTTAAAATGTTAGTGAAAACATCAAATTTTACTACCAAAATGACCTCCAACTATCACTAACAACCATGGTTCCAATGGTATCTAAGTAATTGGACTATAACTAAGTATTACTTATAGTCCAAAACGGTACAAAAACGGTATCTCAAACATCAATAGGAGTTTGCTTGGTTGGTGGCATCTAAGGTTTGACTCGCATTATGTAAATACACGCTGTATTTTTTAGATATATTTTTCTGGTTAATCTGGTTGCTTTGACTAACTACATTACAAAATATATGCACATGTTTATCGTTGGTGGGGACGGATGGAGGTATTGTGTTTGACTAGGAAAGAAAACTATAACGCAAGTTACCGAATTATTTAGGTTGGTAAATGAAAATGACTGGTGATGTACACAACTCCGATAAAAACATCGCTCCACACAAAAGCCTTCATTTTCTTTAACTTTGTTATCATATTAGGCAAGGGATGGGTTCACATGGAATATAACACTTCCCAAATGATTAGGCAAAGGCAATGGAAACGTTCACATGACAAAGTACATGAATTTGACCTCCATTATATATTATAATTGGGAAGGAAAAGTTTAAAATGTTATTTGATTTGACTTCTTTAAGGTATAAATAGAATATTGTATTTGGATTATAAAATTTTAATAGGTTTGTGAATTTTTATTTATTTATTTATTTGGATTGTAAAAAATTATTGGGTTTGGAAAATGTTTTAAAATTGTTTTTATTTGGTTAAGTGTTTGTTTTCTTTGTATGCCAAGAAAGAGGTTAATAGTTCAAAACGTAGAGGTGTCTAGCACAAGTAACGGTAATTTTAGGTGGTGTGGTTTTACTTGAATAACGGTGATGGGTCAGCGTGCATTAGCGGATAACTAAGAGCCCATCTTCCTAGGACGTAAGGAAACAGGGTAACAACCCAAGACCTAGAGGCATGGTAGGAGTGAATGCATGCCCCCTTGCAAACCACCAATGAGTAATTCTAAGTGGCGTGGTAATCACCAATGAGTAATTCTAAGTGGCATGGTAATTCTAGGTGGCATAGTTTTCTTTAAATAACAGTGATGAGTAAACTTGCATTAGAGTTATCCCAATATTAATTTGACAAATAATTTATAATAATGTTAGATTTTAGGCTTCTGTGGAAGTTTTTTGCAGTGGTATGATCCAGATTGTCCACAGTTTTGTGTTCATTCTGTCGACGTTTCAAACCCCAAAGGGTGTCCATCATCAAGACAATCAGATAAATAGAATATGAATGAAAGATTATTGAGAGAAAGAACCATGTGCCTGGATATAAATAAACCAAGAACCCTAATTTTATATAAGGGTCACACTTGATTTCTATTTTTTTTAAATTATTAATTATTCCAATGATTAGTTAAGTTTTAATTTGCTAATATAAACTTATTTTATAATAAGTTTATATAATATATATAATATAAATATTTTAATTAAATTTAGATAAAAATAATTAAAAAAGAATAAATAAAATATTAAAATACTTATATGGTTTCTTTTGCACATATGAGATTAAATTATCCCAACTAGTGGCTTACCACATTGTTACTCTCTAACCGTGACTTTATACTCTTCCTCTGCTATCCATTATTAAGAGAATTAAATTCAAATAGCAAATAAACTTTAGAATAGATGGTTCACTATTATTCCAATAAATGTTATTGAAACAAAATATCGAATCCCTTTTATAAATTTCATAGTTAAAATATTTTTTCATAACAATTAAAATATTTTTTCATAAAAATATTGTTTATTTTTCTATTTGTTCATCAAATATTTCATAAAAATATTATTTATCTTTTTATTGGTTAATCTTGTTACTAAATGATTAGTAACAATTAAACAACTACATTCTTCCTCTATTAATAAATGGTTCAAAGCGATTATATATATCAACAAACCAATACTAAGTTATGATACAAGAATCTTCATTAAAGTGCAATGCTAAACAACATCTAAAGTCTCCTCTAATTTAAAAAAAACAATATCATCTAATAAACTTAGCATACTAAAGCCTCCTCTAATTAAAACAAAAAGTATATCAAAAATATCATCTAATAAACTTAGCATAAAGATTTAATATTTTTCCTTAACAACTAAGTTCTTTGAAAGTAGTTTGGAAGACCATTATTCACTCCCTCATAGAAAAGAGAGCTTGTAAGGCTCTAACACTTCTAAAGAAAACTATTTTTTTTTAAATAATACAAATAAACACATTTCTTTTATTCTAAAAAAATAATACCTATAAAGTTGTATACCTACAAAGTTGTAATACTTTCTTTGAAAAATTAAGTTTTCAAACATAAAACACAAAAATCCAAGATTAAGAAAACTGCAACAACAAAATCTAAAATTAAGAAAACCAAAACATGAAAACCCAAGACTATAAATAAAGAAACCATTAAACTCTATTATAATAATAATAATAAATAAAATATAAGAAAATCAAAATGAAATGTGATTTAAATGGGATGTTTGTTTGATGTTCCCTTCAACTCTCTAATGTTTAAATTTCACTTTCCAAGCTCTCCTTAAAAAGTCTAAGTGTCCAATTTGGGCTTTATCTTTTAAACCTTCACAATGAAATAATAAAATATACGAACCATTGATGATATAACCAATCTAGATCCATTTTAACCCCGGATCTATTAAGCATCGAGAGGGATCAAAGTTCTCAAGGTGCAAACCTTTCCTCAAGTTTTACACTCAAAAAATAGGTTTGCACCTCGATAGATTTGATCCCTCTCGGCGCTTGATAGATACGGGTTTAAGATGGATCTAGGTTGGTTCCAGTGGTGTGCAGTCATATAAAATTTGTTTAACATCTAATTATTTTGATCATTTTAAATATGCTAAATATGTCTAAGATTAATTTGGTCAATTTAATTTTAAAATTGCTTAGTTACCTCAATTTGTTGAGATGAGAGAGATTGTTAGTAACTTGAATGATGAAAAATGATGAAATAAAAAAATTTAGTGCAAAGTGACAATGTAACAATGTTGATTGATAGAAAATGTGAATAATAAGAATATAGTCAATTACATGCAATCTTCATTGCAATCAAACTGAAACTATTTTCTTCTATTGCCACGCCTATTAGTTTTGTCATTTTCTCATAACAATCATATGAAAAGGGCAGTTGAAATCATAGACCATTCAAATATTTAACTCGAGCTATTGTAGTAAACATCATACCTTGTTTTTTTCTCTCCAATATTAGTAGTAGTTTTCTCCAAAGTCAATCATTGTGACTTATGGAGCGTTAAACCCCAAATAATTTTCAATGCAAAGTGATTAATAATGTTGAATGATGGAAAATGGGAATAATAAGTATGTAGCCAATTATAAATAGTTTACAGTTTCGGGAAGCAAACATTTCGGGTAAGCGAAAATTTTATTTAGGATGAAAATTCAAAAATTGTATTTATGGTTGAATAATTGTAACACATAAGTCAATGCATGTCATGAATACTTTTTATGTGCTTACACTGAGAGAGAGTGTGTATGTTTTGGCGGTGAGAAGGAGAGATAAGGGGAGATAGAGATATAGATGGAGGGGGGAGAGGGAAGAAGAGACAGACAAAGATAGGGAGGGAGGAAGAGATATAGATATGGAGAGAGAAGAAGGGGAAGAGATAGAGAGGGAGGGAGGGAGGCAGGGAGAGATAGATAGAGATAGAGAGAGTGTGTGTATGTTCAGGGGGTGATGGAGAGAGAAATGTTAGAGAGAGATAGAATGGGAAGAGAGAGAGAGAGGGAGGGAGGGAGAGATAGATAGATATGGAGAGAGAGTGTGTATGTTTAGGGGGTGATATAGAGATATAGATGGAGGGGGAAGAGATGTACTTACACTGAAATCAATGCACACTATTAATTTAATTACTTTGAAATTAATGTACATCATACATCTATTTGCATCAAATCAGAAATCAACATCTACACTGAAATCAATGCATCTAGTGCAAACAATCAAATAGGATTAGAAATCAACATCTACATTGAAATCAATGCATCTAGTGAAAGCAATCAAATAGGATTAGAAATCAAAATCTACATTGAAACCAATGCATCCAGTGCAAGCAATCAAATATGAGTATAAATCAACATCTACACTGAAATCAATGCATCTAGTGTAAGGTATTAAATGAGATTAGAAATCAACATTTACATTGAAATCAATGCATCTAGTGCAAGTGATAAAATAGGATTAGAAATCAATATCTACACTAAAACCAATACATCCAGTGCAAGAAATCAGATAGGACTAGAAATCAACATATACACTAAAATCAATGCATCTAGTGTAAGGTATTAAATAAGATTAAAAATTGACATTTGCACTAAAATAAATGCATCTAGTGCAAGTGATAAAATAGGATTAGAAATCAATATCTACACTGAAACCAATGCATCCAGTGCAAGCAATCAGATAGGAGTAGAAATCAACATCTACGCTGAAATCAATGAATCTAGTGTAAGGTATTAAATAATATTTTAAATCGGTATCTACACTGAAATCAATACATATAGTTCAATTGATCAAATAGGATTAGAAATCAACAACTACATTGAAATCAATACATCTGTTTTAGTGAAAACCAAAATATTCATGACTTTCTAGATCTAACTTCAATGTCTATATTTGTCTCGGTATGTTTCTTTCTTCTTCCCTCTCTCTCCACCTTCCATTTTGTGTCTATCTCCCTCCCTCTCTCCTTCTCTCTCTCCCCCTCCCTCTCTCCCTTATCTCCCTCTCTCTGCCTCTCCCTCCCTTTCTCTATCTTTCTCTTCTTCATTCTCTCCCTCTGCCATCTATATCTATACCTCTCTCCATCTCTCCTTATTTGTCTCTCTATCTCAACCCCCTAAACACAATTCATGCTCTCTCTCTCTCTCTCTCTCTCTCCATCTATATATCTATCTCCCATCTATCTCTTTCCTCCCTACATCTCTTTTCCTCTCTCTTCTGCTTTCTCCCTCCCCTCCCCCGGCGCTCCATCTTTATATCTATCTCCCATTCTCTCCTCTCACCCACAAACATTACATACTCTCTATCCATATATATCTATCTCTCTCTCCCTCCTCCTTCCTCTCCCTCTCTATCTTTTCCTTCTCTCTCTCTCTCTCTCTCTCTCTCTCTTGATTTTTCCCTCTTCCCCCCATCTATATCTCTATCTCCCCATTGTCTCTCCTTCTCAACCCCAAAACATACACACTCTCTCTCCATATGTATATATATCTCTCTCCCTAACTCTTCCTCTCCCTCTCTCTCTTCGACTTCTCTCTCTCTTTCTTCCCCTTGTCTCCATATATCTCTCTCTCTTCCCTCTTGCTCTCCTATCTCCCTTGTCACTCCCTCTCCCTCTCCACGTTTCTCTCTCTGTGTCTTTCTTCCCCTTCTAGCTCCATCTCTCTCTCCTCCTCTTTCTCTCCTCTCTCTTTTTCCTTCCTCTCTCTCTCCCTTTCTCTCCCACCTCCCTTTGTCTCTCCCCCCATCACACTCTCTCTATCTCTCCGCCATCCAACTATGTCACTATCTCCCTCCTTCTCTCCTTCTCGCTCTCCCACTCTCCCCCCTCCATATCTATGTCTCCCTAACTCTCTCTGACCCTTCTTTCCCTATCATTATCCTCTCCTTTTCTCTCTCTTCCCTCGTCTCCTCTCTCCCTCATTCCATATTCATCTCTCTCTTGTCACTCCCTCTCTCTCTCCACCTATATCTCTCAATGTCTTTTTTCTTTTCTCCCTCTCTTTCCCCCTTCAAATCCATCTCTCTCTCCCTCCCTATCTCTTCCTCTCTCCCCCTCCTCTCTCTCACTGTCTCTCCCACCTCTATGTCTCTCTTCCTCACTCTATTCCCCCTCCATATCATCTCTTTCTTAAATATGATCCCATTGTATTGTATTTAAGAAAGTATCTAAATTTAAAAAAAAAAACAAACAAACAAACAAAACATAATTGGTTGTATAATATTAAACCTATATTTTTGGTCAATCATGTCAAAGAAAATGCAATAATAAAAAACTTAAAAGAATCAAGCTCTATATTTCCTCTATCATCATTAGTCAATTTGCTTTCTCTCTTCGCTTGGATCCTTGGTTAATATGCATCTATCCTCGTTCTTTATAATTATATATAATTATATTTTTATATTATATAAATTTCACATGTGTATATAAAAAGTTTCTCATATTTAATTTATTTAAAACGTTTGATTTAATCTCTATGGAATATTGTTAGTAGTCAGTATGAGGATGGAGGATTCAGATATCCCTCAAAAGTTATTATAACATTTTTTCTCTTAGATTTAATTAAAAAATGTTATAAAATTAAATTAAAATAAAGTATTTGTAAAGTATTTTGATTTTGAGTTATGGTTTTTGGGCATGTGATATTGATAAGTCATGGTATTGGCCCATGGTATTGTAACAAAATAGTTAAAATCCTAGATCCATAACAAAATAATCAAAAGCCTAGATGACTCATGGTATTGCTAAACCATGGTATTATGATTTTCTTCCCTCCTACCCTTCTCTCCCTCCCTCTCTCTATCTTTCTCTTCTGGGTATTGGCCCATGGTATTGTAAAAAAGGCTACTTAGAATTTAATAATATCCATGGTAAATATTCATGATTAAAAATCTTCTCATATTGTAAATATTAAGTTTTTATTTGCTTATTAATTAAATTTATAGATGGTTATGGAATAATTGTTTTAATTTTTATGGTAAAATGGATGTTAATTTATAAGTAATTTTATATGCTATATATTTTAATGTGATACATTTTATTTTATTTAAAAAATTGTTCCTAAGTTTATTATGTAACACCCTCATCCCACATCTACCCAAGTAACTAGCCAATCGAGGTAAATATGCAATGAGATGCCACTATAATGGGATTCAACCTCCTAAGTCACCTTAAGGAAGTGGAATCGATGGAAACGCACCACACAGACCTTCCACATCAGCAACAGAACTCCTAGGAGCTATCCCAACCACTCAAGTAATTACCATCCCCTCGGTCCCACTAAGTTTTTAGACCATTAAACCCCTGGACGTTCCCTTGATATGGGCAAGGGTGCATATAGGAGACTCCATATGCTCCCACAACATGAGTATGCATGCATCTGGGGACTTTTCTCCTCATACGTGTGCCTACGACTCTAGGATTTGTGCCACCTTTTTAGGTCCATAGCCCGGGTCACTACCTAGAACTCAATGACACCTTCAGAAATGAATTTACACAACAAAACAATGATACATTTGCAAAAACATTGACAAGGACTAGATTGGACCCCTACTAGCCATGACTGGAATTTCGTCAAACATGTCACAAATATGTAATCTACAGGTTTAAACAACATATATGAGCATAGGGGTCTCATACTTATCTGAATATTGCTAAGAATCATTGTTCCCTTATATCATTAGCTGCATTATCAACTATTAGGTCATAAATACATTTTTCATTCATTCACAAATGAAAACATGAGGAGAGCCATACATCATCATTGTCATAATACATATTCATAACCAACATAATAACAACAGAAATACCAAGGTTAGATCAGCCATAGAGTCCACATATAAACCAGTACATTTACACATAAGTTACCAAGGAAAGAACCTCTTATTAATGAATGTAAAAGCCAACCCGGTATGGGACTACCACATTCCACCCAAACATAGATTGGCTAAGCCAAATCTCTCTTCAGCTAATCACCCTCGTGCCATATTCCACGCATGAATGTGGAACTCAAATCAAAAGAACCAACCAGGTCATCCTGAGGCTAAACCACCTCACCCTCATCAATAGAACTAAGCTTGACCGCAATCCACACCAGATCACTAGGCCAAAACAATAAAAATGTAATAGAAGGCTTTACATGGTCTCCACCAGATCACTAGGCCAAAAAAATCATGGATTCCACCAGATTTCTCCACCTACACCACGAGGAAATTTCTTGTCTCCTAGTCTCTAGGCTTTACCGCAATCGATAGTCTGATCTATGAATCACTAGGCCATAATTGAGACACCAGCCTCTTGGATTTACCGCAATCCATCCCAGATCACTAGGCCCTAACTAAGACTCCAGTCTCCAGGATTTACCGTACATCCCATCATGGGATTACTAGGCCTGATGGAGAGCACCCACCTCAATGATTTACCATCTAGGCCCTAACTAAGACTCCAGTCTCCAGGATTTACCGTACATCCCATCATGGGATTACTAGGCCTGATGGAGAGCACCCACCTCAATGATTTACCATATATCCCGCCATTAACCAGTCGAGGATTCCAAGGCCCACCGAGGCACACAATACTTGGCTTTACCGCAACCCACGGTCCAATTCAGGGGTCACTAGGCTAGTGGCTTTACCGCAATCCACAGTCTGGTTCAAGGATCACTAGGTCATGTGTTCTTTCTTTCGAAGATCCACCTCACTCAGCTTCAAATCCATCCAACAATCCAGCTCAACCAAAATGTGAGAACCCCATCACACCATGTCTATCTGGAAATGGAAAAGGTTGAAGAAAAATCCATGGAGGAAACATCAAAATCACTTTCGAGTTTAGGATCTAGCCCTCCTAAACTAAGAGAGGGATCTCTCTGTTACATTTAGCTTTGTTTACTGGGTATTTCAGGCTAGTTATTAGGCTTAGAGTTTTATTTTGAAAATGGTTTGGTTGGAACAGCAAGAGGAATCCATTGGGCAATGGAGTCAATAAAACTAAGTGGATCTGCATCAGACTTTAAAAAGAGTAATCACAAGGTAAGCTAGTTACATTTACTGGATATTTTAAAGTGAATTATGAATTGGAGAAAAAGTGTGTTTCACTAGTGACTGAAAAGCATCTAAGAATGTTTCAATCAGACTTCAGAAGAAAACATACAGATTGTAAAAAAAAGTCCAAATAAGGTGTTCAATAACATATCTTATTTTTCACATCTCTTGTTTTACAATTATATTTCAGGTGAGAAACATACATAGAATAATAGTGGAAACAACAGTTACAATAAGAAAAACATCACCAGTAAAGTGTAGCACAAGAATCCTGTGAAAAGTCTTTTTATTAATGATCAATCCATTTGAGCTCAATGAACAACTTTACATTGGACAATATATTTATTCGTACAAACCCCAGTATCTATTAATTCAAATGATGAAGTATTTATACAAATTCTAAACTAAAATATCTTGATAAAAATTTCAATATCTTTTAATAATATCCTAAATCGTTTTACACAAATAGAAATGAAATGTAGGACATTAAAAACTAATGTATCTACTTGGCACTATCATTATGTATTTTTGTTGACAAAGAAGAGAAATTCGAATTTGATTGCAACTCTTAGTTGATGAGGTGGCTAACAGCCTTTGAGCATTTTCCTCCCAAAATTCTGCAAAATAGGGTCCAGTCATCCCTTTGTATATCTCAATCTGAGATATATCTGTAAAAAATGAGAGAGGTTATTGTAGATAAATATGTTCTTGAGATATACCCTGATCGGGGTGGAGAAATACGGTCAGCTCAAGGCAGTGATGGGATGTAGTACCAACCAGCACATGCCACACCTCAAGGCTATCATTATTAGGTTAGTTGAGACGACATGCAGAGGAGATCGCATACCAAGACGAGGAGTAGATCGAATTATGGAAATGGCAGGAGAGAGGATCAGCGGCGATCATCTTCCGCAACAGGGGTCAGGTGGCGGTATTCATTTAAGAACTGGAGCAGGTAGAACGACAAATAATTTGAAATCCGGGAAGGTGGCGAAGAGCAGAGTAGTTTGGCAGAGAGACTCGGGACACAGACTTAAACGTCGACAAAACGATATGGCAGAAGGAGGAAGGAGGGAAAGGCAGGTGAAGGAGGGAGAAAGGAGGAATACTCGGGGGGAGCAGGAGCAAATAGCAGAGGAAACTGAAAATTCCAGAGAAAGGGAAATGGAGATAGGGAAGGAGAAATGTAGGGTGAGGGAGACCTTCAAAGTAGGGCAAAGCAGCAGAAGCAATAACAGGGGTAGACCATCAAAAAGAGGAAAAGGAAGGAGGCGTAGGGGACGAGGAAGATCATGGCAGGCAGACCACTACGAGACGGAGACTCCGGCCTTGAACCAGCAGAAGAGGGGTCGTCAATCCATAGAGCAGGTTGCACAGGAAGCGGAGAGAGCTTATGTCATAGGGACCAACGGAGATATCAGGAGGATAATAGATGCGCTGGAAAACAAAGTTCTGGAAGAACCCTCCAATCCAGAAATGGAGGAGTGGAACACCCTGCTTCCAGATCCTGGGGATGCGAGAGGGCGCCTAACGTTATATAAACAGCCATTACACATGTATTGGGTGATGAAAATTTTTTTAGCCAGAGCAATGGAGCAGGTCGCTGTTGACATGACAGAGATAGCCCAAGGTTTACCGGATATGAAAAAGGAGATGACCAATCTGCAGCTCATGATACGGAAGCAGGACAACAAAATAGAGGAAATTCATGGCATGCTGAAGGAATTAACCAAGGCGAAGCGTGAGGAGGAAATCAAGCAAGAAATCATGGTAGACTGAATGTTTGCCCAGTTATCTTTTGAATTTTGTGATAAGCTTTAGTGAAACAATCTGTATGGCAGGTTTTGTTATGTGTCTGAGACTAGACATTAAGAGACAGAATGTATATATGGTACTCTTATGTTTTTTGATATGGTGTTTCTCAAAGTTGACAAGTGAACATTCTCAGACTATGTTTTTATGAGTGACCAACAGACCTAGTTTCCTTGCGGGGCGGGTTGAGGTCACAGGCGATTGTATAGTTTTACTGTTGTTGTATATAATAGAAAAGGTAACACCGTAGCTTACAAAAAAAATATATGTTCTTGAGATAAAATTCTCTCATTTTCCCAAAATTCAGCTCCAGTTGTTCCCAATATTCTCTGCAAAAAGGTGACTGAAAAAGGACTTTGCACAGTCCGAAAAATAGGTTGTAAAGATGTAAATGTATCTCTCATTCTGTAATATATGTGTAAAATATGAAGTAGGTTATTGTACTTTGGAATCTTAGGAACACAAACCTCCTCTAGTTTCTTAATAGTCTTTTCTTATTGACCACAATATGGATTTTAGACCTCTGAGGTTGATTTCTTCTAACATAGTTACCGGAGAATCCACAGTAAGAACCATTTTTTGCCAACGTTTCAAATCCCAACCGAGATCCATCATCAGGGCCATTTAAATGCTTGATAGAAGAAGAGCTAATTTGAGAGATTAAATAGTAATGAGAAGAGTAAATTAAGATGAATGTCGGCTCTCATTTTTGGATAATAATTTTAATTATTGATGAGATGTTGGCTATTTTTATTTATTTATTATTATTACTTTTTTTAAGCTAATTAATTGATTTAAATTAATATAAATTATTATTATGTTGATTATGATTAAAATTAATATTAATTTAATTAATCAATTATAACAATTTTCATTAGTTATTTTTAATTTTAATAAAATATT